>KN886274.1:59540-69782 GCA_000934455.1 Apostichopus parvimensis
TCCACTGACTACTAGTTTTACTGAAGTACAAAGTTCTGTTCTGAAACTACTAAATGCCCTGAAGAAGTTAATTGATTTTACATAGCATATTCTACTGGCTACCAGTTTTACTGAAGTACAAAGTTCTGTTCTGAAACTACTAAATGCCCAGAAGAAGTTAATTGATTTTACATAGTATAAACTACTGGCTACTAGTTTTACTGAAGTACAAAGTTCTGTTCTGAAACTACTACATGCCCTGAAGAAGTTAATTGATTTTACATAACATATTCTACTGGCTACTAGTTTTACTGAAGTACAAAGTTCTCTTCTGAATTATGCAAGTGCCCTGAAGAAGCTGGTAATTAGGCTTTCCAGTTAATAACAACTTAAGCCTGGTTATTTATGGAAAGTAGGCTAGGTATGTCTGTCATGCCAGTGTGGTAGGTCTAACCTAGCTGTTGATGTTTGCTTCGAAAAGTAGCAGACTATTTTAACACAGATGCAAAAACCTAACAACATATTTTTTGTGTGAAAGCTTTGTATCCTTTTCTTTATAAATGCAACCAAATAAACAAAATTTTAATTTTCCGATTGAAATATGATCCTTCTAAATATGAAAATCAAACTAAAACTTAACAAGAATCTACAAGCTTACAGTGCTGGTGACAAACATACTAAATGTAAGAGTAATTGGAGTAAGGACGAGTGACAATACTTCAAATATGTACTGTCACTAACATAGCTATTGTAAATAAATGAACCTTCCTATCATTGCTGTTAGGCTGTTAGCTATGATGGAACTGTCATACATCCAGACCATGGCACAATTGCAATTAAATGACTTTTAATAAGATATGCTCAAAAAAGTAATCTTGTAATAACAACATTGTTGCTTTAATGCAACTTTAAATTTTACTAACTATTTTAAAAACAAAACTCATTCAATTTCTATACCAAATCTTGGTAAGGGGCAGAGCAGAAAAAATGAGGAATGCCAACAGTTTGGACCTCGACTCCCGCCACCAGTGAGCTTTAACAACGACTAAAACAATAGAGTTAATCTAATTAGTATACAGCATCCATATACTAAGTATGAGCTTCGTTCAAGTTTCCCTTCACAGGACAAAATTTTGCACATTTTGACCTCTGCTGATCTTTGGCCTCAGCTAAAAGCAATTTGGTTCATCTAATCAATTGTGCATCTACATATCAACTGTGATATTTATCCAAGAAATATCTTTTACAAGCAGAACACCTCTTAATTGCATCAATGGTAATTTATCATCAGAGCCAAAAATGGAGAAACTAAGGATAACTCACCACAATTTCAAAGACTCCTTCGTCCGTGTTTTCCGTGGTGACATCCAAGTCCGATTTTTGGTTCTTCTGATCCGAGACCCCCTCCTCTGGGGGTGAGGAGACAGGTAAGGGTGGTGCAGACATTGGTAATGGTGGAGGGGCTTCATCTGAAGAGTCATCTGTTGTTTCCTTCTTGTTGACATCACCATCAGCTACCTCTCCAGGGATGTTTATCTCCTCATCAGCCACCTCTCCAGCGATGTTCATCTCTTCATCAGCTACCTCTCCAGCGATGTTTATCTCCTCATTATTGTTTCCCTCTTCCTCACCGTTTATTGCCTCATCTGTTTTATCCAAGGGAAATATTGTTGTTTCACCGGATGCAGTAATTAGCTCACTGTGGCTTGTTTCTTCCGTGTTACTTTTCAAATCACTATAGTTTGATTCCACTTTAACTTCATCTGATCTCTGTTCTTCGATGACCTGTCTATGATTCAAGAGTCCTTCTGACAGCTCGCATACATTTTCTGGCTCTCGAGTTGGTTGCTCTTCTTCTTCTTGATATCGTACTTTGCTTGACCCAGCGATATCTTTCTTGTTAACTCTGTTTTTGTCCACAGAGACACATTGCACATCATTTCCAAACATGCTCTCATTATTACCTAACTTGACACCTTCACCATCATTCGCTGCCGCTCTGATCTCATCCTCAAGGTTATCATCTGTTCTCTTATCTTTTGGTAAGAGATCCTCTTGTGATTCAACTTCATTTCCTTTCTGTCTTCCAGGCCTTTCTTTAACTGTCATTCTACCACCAGCTGAAAATGGGAACCTTTCTTCATCTGGTAAATCACTCGCCGGCAGCTTCCTGAGACGAGCAGCTAATCTCTTTTTCATTTCAGAGTTATCTTTAATACTTCCCTTCCTCACAAACGGTAATGTCTCTGGTTCCTGTCTCTTAAGACTTTGCTCCCATGAAAATTTCTTGAAGGTGGGAGGTACTTTGGATTGTCCAGATTCTAAATGACTGACTTGAGTGGAAGAATTGTCCAAGTTATTTCCTGCAGCATTACTAACCTGTGACCGTCCTAAGACCAAGGACAACCTCTTAGGGACGGCCAATTCCTGTGATTTACTCCCGGGTGGTAACTCTACTGATGAAGACAAACTTTGCGTACAAGAGTTTGAATCAACGGGAGATGATTTATTTTTGTTTTTCTCTAAATCTGATTTGAGTTTCTTCAGTAACACAGCAGAGGACGGAGTAATTTCACTCTCTGTTTTATTGGATTCTTCAATAAACTGTTTCTCAGTGATCGAGTTTCCCGTTTCATAAATTGTCTTCCCATCAGTCAAACTTGCTTCTTCTTTTTTCTTGGCTACAGGAATTTCAGCATCTTCCAAGAAAGTTCGGTTGCTTGAAACTTTCTTCTTCTCCACATCTTCTGTCAAATCACTAAAGTATTTTTTTGTTGTACTTTTGGATTCTGCCATTGGTTTTACTTTTGTAACTGATTTGGGTTTAACTTGTAAGTCAGCAAAATATGTTTTGTGAGGGGGAGTCTCGGAACAAATTGGAGATTTTGGTGAGAGGCTTTTCCTTTTCACAACATTTCCAAACAATGACGCCCTTTTATTAACACTCGGTTCGTTATCATTCGACTCTCTCTTCTCAATATTGTCATGAGTACTTTTTTCAAAAAGAGGGGGAAATAAGGTTTTCTCAGGTGAAATTACAAGAGGGGAAGGAATAAGTTTCTTCTTTGGTTCTTTAGTTGGTTGATTAGTTACTACTTGCAGATCAAAATTTTTATTTGATGTTTTAGCTTCTGCTATATCCTCACTCCCATTTTGGGCCCCCTTCAAATCCTCCAGGGGAGAGGTTCCATCTTGGGAACAATTGATCTCTACTGGAGATTCATGTCCATCTGGAGGCAGGCGTGGTGAAGTAGGTGTCTCTTTTTTAACACTGCTGCTTTCGTCTTCTTTCGGTAAAGACGATAAGACAGCTTCATCTTGAACCACCTGGCTGGATTGAAGGTTTGAATCAGACTGTAAGGTGACATCTAACAGGTCACTATGATCAGGCTGTAAGGTAGCATCTGATTGGATGGAGCTGTTTGACTGAACACTCGTTTCAAATTCCTTTACCATCTCATCTTCACTGGAGTCATCATCATCATCAAACAAGAGATCCACTGGATCTGGTCTGATCAGCCTCTTCCTAGAAGGTAGACTGCCACCACTTATGCCAACGGCAGGTAGTGGCTGGGCATCGGTGAAACCATGGTAACTCATCCGTTGTAATTTATTGGAATGAAGAGGACTATCATTGCTCTTCAACGATTCTTCGTCTGTATCGATAATGGAAAAGTCGCTCATGGAAAATGTTGACGTGGAGAACTGACTGCTCATGGAACTCAAGCGGAAATCTCCCTTGGACTTCTCGGGTGAGCTCAAAGGGCTTATGTAGAGTGAATTCTCTTTGGATTTTGAGGACCCTCTGTCTCCGTATTTGGTTCTCAGAACGACTTTGTCGAGGTTTGATGATTGGTCATTTAGTGTTTCTTGTCCTGCAGGTGGTTGTGCTTGAATGTTTGCAAATATATCGTCGTTGAGGTCATCCATGGTCTGTCTGTCCTTTATCGTACCATCTGCAGCGGCGATAGATGATTGAGATGCCAGAGTCATCTCTGGCTTGCCAAGATCATCTCTCTCTGTATCCGTCAATTGATATATATCCACTATAGTCTCCTCTACCACTTGTTCGATTGTTTGTGAAACAAAAGGAGCAGCAGCAGGTGTATATGTAAGGACTTCCTCTTCCTCATCACTTAGGGAGAGGATATCATCGATATCAGTGATTGGTGTCTGTTCAAACTTCCACTCCTCATCTTCAGCTGCTCGTTGAACCTCTGGAGTAAAGCATCGTGTTTCATCACTCAGTAAGAGATGCGCTGCTTGTTTCTCCTGACTCATCGATAGCAAATCCTCCAGCTTTTCAAAGCCACCATCCTCTTCACTCTCCAGAGACAGGACATCTTCTTCACTCTCACCTGCAGACGGGCCATCCTGATCATACCGCTGCACCCAACTTTCTTCAGGCTCTGAAACATCTGACACGCTAACTACTTCCTCGAGACTTTCCACACTCTCCACTCTACGGATGGGGTCATCTAACCCGTTCGTGAGGTGATCTGAGAATGGCCTGGTGTCATTGGAGTCTGGGTTACTATCATCAGAGTCAAAAGTTGGTGTCAGCTTCAATAGTTCAGACTCAAGCTGATGCCACAGGATGTTTAGTTCCACCTTCTCTCTTCCCTTAGTCTCCTCTTGTTCCCGTTGACATTTGAAGTTCACACCAAGATGGCGTTCAATTTTATCCCAGAGTTGTTCTTCTTCCTTGGGCAGTAAGCTCTCACTGTTGCTCACATGGTCCACTGATTGTCTGGCAACAACAAACATGAACTGATCGGGCAATTTTGATAGATGTTCAACGACTGAGTCGTACCTTGCTTTCTTTAAGACCAGGTCATTTGCCATGACAATCTCATCTCCTTCTTGCATTCTCTCGCCGTTGACTCCGCTGACTCTCGCTGCCGCTCCTCCGTGATGGATGCTCTTCACAAACACGCCCTCTGTCAAACTGTTTCCCTCTTTTGTGTGCTGGATGTTCAAACCCATCCCTAATTTTTCTCCAGGAGAGCGCGTCAAACTGAGAACCATTAAGAACTTTCCTTGGGAGAGCTGTTTCAGTCTGTCAGTAATGCCATGATCTAATCCTCTAGCCTCATCTTCTGAGAGGCTATTTTGGAGATACTCATCAAATTGATGTGAAATTTCAGCTCCAAATCTGGCTTTCCGTTTATTGCTACGTGAGTGGATATTACCAGTCTGGTGAGGTTTTGAAGACTGCAGTTTCATATCTGTCTGATATTCAGTCCCATCCAATGGTTCAAATGGCACTTCATCATAAACGTGTCTGATTCTCAAATCATCAATATCCCCTGACCTATTCTCGGTAGGGTCCATGTTGGCCCTTTGTGGAAGAGAAGGTGGATATTTCCCATCATCCTCCTCTTCATCAAAGTTAAGAGACAGCTCCTCACTGGCAGATATCACAATTGCTCTGCGCTTGCCATCTTGTTTTTGTCCTCCATTTCTGTTCCTGAGATGTGGCTGGCTTCTCCTTGCCGATGAAATTTCACTCTTGTCTTCTCTCGGGATCACAAGATATTCCTCTGTCTGCAAAACATTAAAGCAACAATATATGAATATTCAATGATACCTTTCAATTGCTAATATAACAATTGTTCATTTACATCTATCAGTAAAAACATCAAAAACAGCTAACCAAAATAATTAAAACCAATGCACAGGTGATGATGTAAACATCTAGAAAATGGTGAACACTCACAACGTTGCAAAGAACCAAGGATATATTATGGAAGATCATATATAGCAGAGTGGCAATCTTCTAACAGAAATATTCCCAAAGAACAAAGTAAAGTATATCCTCGCAAAATTTGTGCTCGATAAAAACATACATGATACCCAAATAAAAGAATGATCCCCAAACTGTTTACTAGTGACTTAGGTGATACCACAACAGTGCAGGGTTTGGGGGGGGGGAAGCAAACAAATAACAGACCATCAACACAGGAAAACTGAGAGGAAAACTGTTAATTATTTGCAATATTAATTAGTAGTACAACAATGATTGACCACAAGTAAATAATAACAATCAGCTTCAGCACTGTTGGGTCAGTTTAATTCTTGAGTAGGTGAGATGCGAGTGCCATGGATTGATAGAAAGATAATGTTACTGTAGTGAGACACAGAGTTTCCACTTAGGATGTAGGGTCTAGGAGCAACTACATACCAATAGTCACTAATCAAAATAAAACATCTTGTAAAAGAGATGAGATGGCTTGGCAAACCTTAAGATCAGCTTTACACAGGATCTTTATGGGGCATTTGGAGGGAAAAGGGTAATGATGGTAATGCAGTTCTGGTTAGTTTTATTGATGGCCAACCACATAAAGTTATTATTTGGCAATAGTAGGCATTAGTTACCCATGATGGAAAATATAACAGGAAGCTGGGATTTGGTTTATTTCATTTCAGTTGTATAGGAACTCACTCACTCACAGTATTAAATTCATTGCTTGATAATGTGAAGAATTTCCCAGTGCAATTCACACGGCTCTCAGGTTTTTCAACACATCAACTTCAAAACTTTTTCATGGCCAAAACATGTGATACAGTTTACCATGAAGCCTACACACTAATGAGGATGTAATGTTAGGCTACCTATGGTAGGCCTAACAATTGTAACTCTTGCTGGCTGTATACTAACTCCAATCATTAAACTGCAAAGTTTAAAGGAATTTACAAATCACAGGTGAGTATACAAACAAACTTGAACATTACAGACAAAACATGTTCTTTGTCACAAAGAAACCTTTTATAAGTAGTAATTAAAATAAGAAGTGCTCAAATATGGATTTTCCCTCACTTTTCTAGACTAAACTTCATAATTCAAGGGATTTTCAAGAATTAGAAAAGTCTTTCATGATTACTACATACCTGCATTCAGTTCTAGAAGCATAAGACACAAAGCACAACTTATTTGATTTGCTATCACCTCACCATGAACTATTCATTCGTTTTCTGTTTTTACTACACACGTTTACCAGACACATCACATCATATTACAGCAGCAATGTTTAGGAAATATGCTTGGATATGAATGAGGAGGGATTTTCAGCATTTCTTACAGATTAAAGACTCAAAAGTGGTGAAACCAGATGAGAGAACCAATTATGACTTCTTCACGGGAAAATAAAAAGCTGATAGACCAAATCTTACTGCTTAGCATCAAAACATAAAAATGTCTATCATACCAAATGCAAAAAAAAAACTCAAAGTGGGAAGTGCAAGGACACAATGGGGTTTTTTTTCAAGTAGGGTTAGGGTACACCTACCTTACTGGACCATGTTACCCTTTTTATTGGCTGAGAGGCAAAAGCAGATGATAACAAACAGGCATTAGATGATAAAGAAGTGACCACATAGGTCAGGTTGGTTACGTGCCACAAGATTGACAATGGTTAGTATATGGTTGTAGCCATTTTTATAGCAGAATTTATAATAAGTGCATTAACTCACAAGCTGTAAAAATATATCAGACAAACCCATACACACTGAAAGTGACTTGTTAAGTCGTCGCATTTGGCCTTCTTTGATTTATCAATCGATGGATATGTTATACAAGTATCGCTAGCTTTGCTGATGTAAATGACCTAGATGGGTATTTACCAATCACAGCTGGCCACCAAACTTAAAGACGTCTCTTATAGTTCATAAATTGTAACTTTTGGTTTAGCTGAGGTGATTAAAAGAACAGAAACTGTCCTGACAGAAGACAAGAAATGCAGGGTTTTACACATTAACTTCCCTCAACCAAGAATATAGTTTGGCAAATACTTGTAAAACTGACTAAATTTATGTAATTTTACTAAAAACTTGTATTTTAGAAGAAATACATTGAAGCCACACAGAGTATCCACTCCTATATAAGAATGAATTGCACAGATGTTACAATCTGTTTTACATATTTTTCCATTGTAAATATATTAAAAAACCAGGCCATTATTGTAATTGATTTGACAATATTCAAAGAGAAAAACAGAGGTTGCCACAGGTATACTTGAAATTTTAATGATGAAAATTAGATGCAAATGGATTGAAGAAATGTAAACAAATAAAACAGGCAGTAATAGTAGGTTAGTCTTTTGGTTAAAGTTTGTTGAAAAAGTAGGAATAAGAACTCACACCGAAACTGAGCAAATTTTACGACAAAATTAAGAAAGTTGGAATAACTTTGACCCTCTTTTCGGTCCAATTAATGAAAAGATGAGACTGATGAAGGAAGGCAACAATGTTAAATCAGAGAGACCTTACAGGCTTTGATGAGATATGAATAGTTAGTCACAAGAGAAAGGTATGTATGAAGATTATGCAATCATTTCAAGTCCAGCAAATATTAATCACTGCATACAAATTACAGATCTAAAATGATATCAATGATAGATATATAGTGCATCAAACTAAGATTGCTGCTTTGTCGTTGATAGCAAACCAATAGGACACAACGAGGCAGGAATTTGGAAGACTACCACAAACATCATTTACTTGCCAATCAAAAGACTGGAGTTCATCACTTTTTAGATTGAAATATTTTATTGCATTTCTGGAGCATGGAAGAGAGAAAGCTATCAATGATGACAAAGAAACAATGATGGTTCTGATGAAAGGCACCAGGTATACAACATAGCACCACACCTTGTCTCTATTGATAGGTGAAGAAGAACCCGCAACCCTTTTACCAGCCACCTCTGGACTAAGACTCCCTAAGAGAAAGACGGAAAATGTGAAAGAAGAAATAAATAAAACACAAATGAATAATGTGTTGAAATATACACACTGCAGACGCTATAGCGCACCAGAATTATATAACATGAAGAATATTCGATACGTCACGGTTATCAAAATATTTTATGTAAAATGCAGAAACAAAGCTTTTCTATACCTCACTCATGAATTCTTCATGAACTCTTATTGTAAATGTTCTGCTTACAGTTGCTCTCAACATACCTTTCCTTAAGTAGTCTACTTATCAGCTACTTTCTCTTAATTGGTTTACCATTTTTAATCCAGTCAAATAGCAGCTATCGTTTTGATACAAAGAAACAACCTTACAAGGGTAACACTCTTTGCATGCTGGTACTATAACCATCATTCCTTCCATGGGGACCTCATCCTGACTACCCCCCTCCACCTGACTCCCCGCTCACCCCTTCCATCCCACCACCCCAACGCTGACCATGAACATCATATCACCCACTCTAGTTTTAATTTCCTAGAATAGCAACATATTCATCTGGCAATTTAATCCACTTTCAAAACTAGATGGAGTAATAAGATATGAGGTAATATTCCCCAATCTTGCCTAACACAATCACATCCTTCTTATGCAATCCCCTGACTTGGTCTATAAATTTAAAGTCATCCAAACAAGTTGAGTACACTTTGCAAAATATTTTATCTCTGCATATAACAGGAGCAGAGTAGTTGACGCTGACATCCAAACATACCTCTCTGGGAACCTTTGTTGGTGGTATCTTTGGGTGGGTTCCCTAGCCGAAGAGCACATTCCTGGGCCTTGATCAATTCCTGCCTCGATTCCTGAAAACCAAAAGGTAATAATAATTATTAGAATAGTTCTAACTTGACCCTTCAATTCAAAGAGACCACTAAACACTCTCAATGGAACACCACCTCTCAAATACCCAGACAATAAACTAGTAACATCACACATTACATTTGTTTCAATAAAACCACTAGCCAATCTGCATCTCTATGGTTGCATTTAACATTCTAGTCTCATATAACTTATTACCTCTGCGCTAATAAACCTTGATATTTTCAATTGGACTTGTCCTGGTTTTAGATTGCCGAAAAGACTCTGGGCATCCTTAGTTTCAACATTGCACAGGCTCTGCCCATTAAGCTCCAACACCTGGGCACCCACACTGAAAATAATGAAAAACAAATATTAATATGTGACAGGAATATACATTAAAAGATAAATAAACAGCTTCTAGTGGGACACTAGAATTCCAAGAACCTTACCAGAAACAAGAGAATTACCAAATCCATAGTTTTATTAACTTCAATCTTTATTAAATATCAACATTACATTGGGATGTGGCATAGCACCATTCCAAAAAAAACATTTTTCAGCTGTAAATTACTGCACATATTTGTCACTCTAATTATTATGGATACAAACACTTGACTTCTCCTTCTTAAAATTTGAGTTGCAAAAATTAATTTACACTTTAGTTTTGCCAATATCAAAATTATGAAGTTTATGCCTAATTTGATCCAAATGTT
>KN886275.1:0-12355 GCA_000934455.1 Apostichopus parvimensis
CACTAGTCCACTTCTGTACATTGTATGGTGTCACTAGTACTGTACCTCCAGTAGTGTGGAACCAATGTAACTCAGACTGGTATGTAGTCATAATTAATTAGTAGCTCTAATTATATGTAGTACGTTAGTACAGGTTGATTGATCTTCAAGATTAAAGTAAGATAACACTTTGTAAAGATAGTACTTTACCTGTGAACTTGCCCACTGAAATGATGCAATTAAGTCACTTGTATTATACTGTGTAACCTGCAGCAGCTGGTTTTATTTCACTGTAGTATTTTCATTTTGCCATAGATGCATATTTCATTCTTGAACAGTACTTAAGATGTATTCATTGTTGCATAATTAGTGTCTTCAAAAGAAGTTTAATACCGGTTTACTTTCCAATTATAACAAATACTGAATCTGGACTGTTGTAGAGACTTGCAACAAGACTGGTTCTAGCAGATGGTACTAGCAGACCGGTACTAGCAGACCAGTTAAGAACATATGCTAGGTCCATTATAGAATTTTTAACAGAACTTTTTGTTGTAGAGACATGCAACAAGACCGGTACTGCCTTGTACTACAGTAGCACACCAGTACTAGCAGACCGGTAGGTACTGGCAGACTGGTACCATCATAGGCTAGGCCCAATATAGAAGTGTCAACAGAAGTTTTTGTTATAGAGACTTGCAACAAGACCAGTACAATCAGACTGCATTGTACTAGCAGACCAGTAAGTGCAGACCAGTAGGTACTGGCAGACTGGTACTAGCATAGGCTAGGCCCAATATAGAAGTGTCAACAGAAGTTTTTGTTGGCTATAAACTTGCATATCCTGGGATACTCAGTAATACTGTGTGCATTTAATTTGTGTTCAATGCACTAAGTAAGTAAAGTGCTTTGGTTCTAAAGTTCTTACTACGTCCGGTAAGTTCTTTGGTTTTGTGAAGAAAAAAAACTTTCAAAGAAAACATTTGGACCTGAAATGCCTGTGAAGTGTATTAATACTGACTGTTTTAATTTGGTAAACTGTAAAAACCCAACCAGTTGTTATAAAAGTGACTTAGAAGAACCATTGTCAAGGTTGCATACTTGTATTTCTGGGGAAATAGTACTTTATTTTGCATCAGTGACAGTAAAGGAAAACATAAGTGTGAAATATAAAATGATGACTTACTGGAGAATATTATCATATGAACATTAAGTTTATTTACTCTCAAAGTAAAATGTGAACAAATGTCATGTACTGTATGTATACAGTACGGGCCTAAACCCCCAAAAATTGCATTGAATTTGGTACATTTTTTTTTATAGCATGAAAACCCATAATGATGCTGTTTAAAAGTGATCTGATTCTTTTTCTTCTATTTTATTTATTTTTTTTTTTCAAATTGATTGTCATCAAAAATTTTAATCAACTATAATTGATGTTCGTTTGATAAAAAAAAAAAAAAATTGTAGGGTTGGGTTATCTTAGCTTGATTGACGACCTCTTTTAGTAATTGCTTTTAAATGGTATCCATGGCAACATTGCTCAAAAATAGAAACTAAATTATGCAGATAGCTACTTTGAGCAATATGCACACAGGCCTATAAGTGTATAGTAAGTACAGTAACAGATTATTGGTTCAATTCAATGGTACTTTATAGGAAGTAATGTCGATTGTCAAGTTTCTATGAGTTAAATATTCCGTCATTGCATTTACACAGCTTCTCTGCACACCAGTTGGTTACATACAGTACATATATTGTCAGGACAGGAAGTAAAACAAGATTCTCAATCACCCATATACCCTCCCTGCTCGAGCAGAGAGTCATATTTCGGTCACCCTGGTTTGATTATTAGTCACAGTACAGAACTTCCTGTGGACTAATTCATGTACTCATCAAACACAACTTATTCAGAGAATAATTTATCGAAGATCTCATATTATTAAGATGCTGTGCAAAATTTGATCAAAATTGACACACTTTTCAAGATGTGTAGTGCGCAGTTTATTTACTTGGGATCCATGTAGTATTTTGAAAAGAGACTAAATAACACTGGTGCATTCAAACTTCTATGTACACAAGAAATGAACACTTAACTAGATTCCCTGCTATGTTGAACTTTTCTTGCTGACCTCCATTAAATGACACAAAGTCACATGTCCAGTAGATATAAGTGCCTGTCCACTGGTGTAAACTGAATTGGAAGACAAATTTAACAAAATCCCTCCACCAGTCATATGAGTCAGTCGCAGCGTCCTCCTCATTAGACTTAAATGTCTCAGGTCTTGTGATTAATTTTGAGCCTTAGTTGAATTCCTGTTGTGGCTAATTTCAAGGGAAATTGCTCATTTAAGTTCTTTCTGTAGAAGTATCTTACCAACATTGTATTATAAAAAGGCAGATCTCCATAGAGCTAGCTGCTCTGTCATGATCAAGATTGCATAGGATGCACCTACCTGTATTTATTCCCTTTCTCAATTATTAGTGTAAACCTACTTGCAGCTTGAAGTACTCTTCAAAAATTGCTCCTTTTACTGTTTCATTTGTGTTTACAGTGTCTCTGAAGTAAAAAGTCAAATTCTTGAAATTGTTTCTGTTGATTGTACAGGTAGGTGGCTTTGAGGTGGTAACTTAAGGGAGCTTAAATACTCTGTACAACTGAACTGGTCTTCAGTTGTCACAACTACAGTACATCCAACATTCATATCCTCCCAGAGAATTCCATCAGGTAGACAGGAAGAATAAAGAAGAGAGAAAAGAAAATGTCTGCGAATAATAACCCACCAAAACCTGTTGCTTGGGGCTACTGTGGTGATGTCGGTAAGTACAGTCTACCTCGTAAGTTGTACAGATTAATATTATTTAAGTCTGTATGTTTTAAATTACATATTGATTTGTAGGTTTTAATATTCACAACATAGAATTCATGTTTTAAAAGCTTATCAGTATCTACGCAAACATTGACCATCCAGGCATACAGTTGTTATGTTGCAATAGAACTTGAGTGTAGGGAATATAACAATTTGCATCTAGGAAATTATGTATGGAATAGTTGGATGTTTGTGTGTACCATTACTATCTGTAGATATTTCGAAATACTGTAAGTACTGTGGTTTTGTTGTACAAGTACAGCGATGTGCTCAGGAATATTTGAGTGCTGGGCGGATTTGTGCGGTAGTGTGATCCAAGTCCTGGGCGAGGGGTTCCCCTTTGGAAATTTTTTAGAAATGAAGTATGCATACATGGCAATTGTGCTATATTTTTCCTATGCTGGCGCTAAACTTCTGTGCCAAGTATTCACGCATATTTTGGTAATTTGGTTGTAATTTGTTAAAATTAGTCATCAAAAGAAGTGCCGGGCGGAAATTTTTAAAATACTGTTTGTGCTGTGTGGCATTCAGTTCGGCAGTTAGCAACCGCCTGGCGTGAGCACATCCCTGCGAGAACTGCTGAGGAACATTAGTTCTTTGCATGACTGAATATTAATCGTACTAAGTTGTATCACATTGCACAGCATTTAGCAGATTCTGCATAAACAATTCCTGGTAATTTGCCATCAGATATTATCCAACATGATCCAAAATGTAACCTGAGAGGGTATATGGTGTTGTTTACTCCATGAACATATTTAGTCATGATAAAGATTGAAAATCTGTATTTAGTGGTTAGCTCTGCAAGTCTGCATTCAAACACAGTATGTTGTTAATAGTAGATATAATAGCCCAGTACTAAAATGAAAATTTGATCATCAGCCTTAATTGTCTCAAGTTCCTTATGGTTAGATTGCATGATCAGTTACAGTAAGAAATGAGCGTTTTAATTACTGATACCTGAGCTACATTATATATTCATACAACTCTCCAGATTAGATCTGTAGCCTCTATGTTTAACTACTCTTTCTTTTCAAAGCAGACTGTGTTTATTTTACGTCGATGAATACATTGCACTGATTCAAGCATTTTTAAAGTTATTCAAGGAAGTCGACACATTAAAGAAATACATGATATGTATGATACAGGATATAAAATGAAGTGAAATACATCGGTCAAAAACAAACTGGGCTTGATAGCTTGTTCCATTGCTAAGATGTAAAAATATTGAAATCATAGATGCATTAAAATGAAACTTGGATTGAGTGTATAAATTGATAGATTCATTTATATTAGATACAGTGCCTTGTAAAGGAAGTTGACATATGTCACACATGGCCATTATTTTTAAAACGATGGAACGACTTGCTCTTTATTGGATATTTGTACGTACATTGAGTACAGTAGTAAAAATTGATATCAACCGCAATGCAAAAAAGATGACTCCATGCTAGACAATATTACAAGTCTTAGATGTCAGAACTGTGATTAAACTACTGTAATACTGTACATTGCACCTACAGTGTAGTTTATTCAGTGAGCTGTTCTCAATGTGAGCAATTCCCTGATGGATGAGCAAATGTGATCACATAACATTATATATGCTACACCTACTGTACAGTGATGATAAATGTTGTCACAGTCTCATACGATCACATGACATTATGTCCTGCGCCTACAGTGATGATAAATGTTGTCACAGTCTCATAAATTTAAAATTACAGTTACATGTATATATCTAGACAGTGGTATGGGTTTGCTCTTTGGAGGTGACTTCCATAACATACAGTATAATGCAACTTAACATTATGGTTTGCACGATCCTATTGTTTTAAGAGTGCTTGTACAGTTAACAAAATGTTTACTTGGCAAACATACAGTGTAGTAACTGTGTAAAGATGCAATGTGTACAGTATATATGTATAAAAACAATGCCAGCCATTACTTTTTGTTTGTAATTGACTATTTTCACAGTGTTATACCTCTAGAGTGACTATATACTGTACCTATCTCAAGTGTCAATTTAGATTGCTTATCTTTCTTTAATAGATCATTCCCAAAATGATGCGCCGGTGACAATTCATACTGTATTCTTTATTTGCTTCTCTCTTTAATACAAATATGTCTCCAGACTAGTTATATATAATATACTTTTCTGATCTAAGTAGGGCTAACCTAAGCTGATAAAATTGGATATTAAACGTGCCAGCATCCTATAGAGATATCACAGATTTTGAGATGATGAAATCATCTAAGTGGTTATAATAACTCTCTGTGATACTTGGATAATTTAATAAGCTATCACACTCTCATTGTGACAGTTTGGAATTGGATAGATACACAATGATCTTAATTCTTGTATTATTTTACAATATGAAGACTGATAATTTATAAATGTATGCCTGTAGATGATCACATGTACAGTATGTGATGCTACATGTAACATGTAAGGAAGAATTGAGTGCTCAAAGTTTGTACAGTATAGCACTTTTGAAGGAGCTGCACTCTGAATGTTCCTAATTAAAGTACAAAATACATATATGGTACCTGTGTACAAAATTGCTATACAGATCTTTAAACTTTACAGCAATTTTGTCCATTTTGCATGGCATTTTGTGATGTGATACCCGATAAATGATTCCCTGCATACATGTACATACTCAGAACAACAGAAAGAAACCTTTTATTGCCACAGTATTGAAAGGTTACCAAGTTCAAGCTAAAAATAACAGACCTGAGAGACACTTGATACAAATTTTCTGAATTTTTTGAAACATGTTTCAATTCAAGTCACCAGTGGATTTTGAATGTGAGACAAAAATAAAGAAATGTTGTAAGTGGAGGAGGCATGTGTTACTTTTAGCCGCAGTGGCTAATGACATTAAGAAAAAAGTGACATGAAATCCTGTGTAGCCTGTGTAAATGCTGCATAGTAAATAATTTGCATTGTAAGATTTGTACTTTGTGACTAGGTGATAGAGACTGTTACTACAGTATATATAGATACTGTAATAGCAACACTTAATATGTAAGTAATAACATGGAATATCGTAAATTTATGTGTACTGTGAAGCAGACAGTTTATCTGTTGATCACACAGTCTCAAAATGCTTAGATGCATGAATTTATCTTTAAAAGGATTGTATAAGCCTACACTTTCATGCGTTCATTAGTGCTTCAAACCTATATCATCAATTGCATGTCTGTAAGTGTTGCTTGACTGAGCAATAATTTTGTGGTCTACAGAATTAATGCTTTGTGTCATAAAGTAAATAATGTTATTAATTTGAGCAGTAGAGGTCTACAGAACAGGTTAAAGTATGGTGCCATTGAAATTATTTAAAATGTTAATAATTTGAGCAATACTGGTCTACACAATTGATTTTTGCTATTGTTAAAATTATTAAAAAATGTTCTTAGATATTATTAAAATATTTATATAATTTAATCTTTGTCATAAACATACATCTAACAGTTTAGCAGTCACTAGACAGAAAGCAGAACTTTATAAAAAAAATCTCATCTCCGATTTTTATTTTGCTTCACAGAACCTTGCAAATGGCATGAGCATTTTCCTCAAGCTGGAGGCAAACGTCAGTCACCAGTAGCCATAGCAACAAGTTCTGTCGAGGTTGACAAGAGCATGGCGCCTCTGGATATGAAGTACGATAGTCACATGTGCTCATCCCTCACCAATAACGGCCGTACCTTCTGCGTGGCAGTGAAGTCAGATTTGTGTAGTAAGTATTGTGATGGTGGTCTAGGAGAGAGCTCACTATGTTCACAGCTTTACACACCATGTAACGTTGCCACTGTACAGTATTTAGTATTGATATCACACTTTACACCTGAAAGTGTTCCACTAACGTTGGGCACCGTCTATTAACTAGATATAAAATGAAGAGATATTTTCAACATGTGGTATTCACCTTGAAATCATTTGTGATTCCTAAAGCCGGATCTCGAAAGAGATACTTTGAACAGACTTTTTCACTGTTCTTGATTTTCCCATTCATTACAATATTCAATTATATATATTCATTTGCCTTTGTCGTTAACCTCCATTTCATTAACATAAAGTCTGTTAAAAGTATCTCTTTCGAGATCCCGCTTTAGGAATCACAATTATTTAGAGTTGGTTAGCATCATGTAAGGCAAAATATGTCACCAAAAACAGAACTAGCATTGTTCGATACAGGTGACAAACGCCTACATTGGAATTACGACCTTCCTTACCGGTTTCGAACCTCTGGACATACAATCAGCCTCCATAGCCTAGTGGTTAGGGTGTCCACGTACAGAGCGGGAGGCCCGGGTTGGAATCCCGGTGGAGGCTGGAAGATTTTTCACTGTTCTTGATTTTCCAACTCATTACGATTTTCAATTATATATTCATTTGCCTTTGTCGTTTACCTCCATTTCATATAGTTATAAAGTTATATATACATGTATAGTGTACTGGAGGGCAACCACAGTTTTTCGAGCACACTGTGTCACTTACTACAGATCAGTTGGTAGAAACAACTTTAATAATTACACATTTTGATATCTGTAGATTTATCTGGTGGTCCACTGACTGACAAATACAGACTCCTTCAGTTTCACTGTCACTGGGGATCTGATGACTCCAAAGGTGCTGAACATACCATAGATGGACAACAGCATGCAGCTGAGGTAGGTTGGAGGGTTGTGTCTGTGGTGTTTAATACATCCATCCTCAAAAGACTCTGGGCCAATTGCCCTAACAGGAGAGGACATTTTGTAACCAGCTGCAGTTATGAAGTATCCAATGTGCGGTACAGCAGGGCTGTCCGGACGACCAGAATTGGCTTTGCATGTTGTCCTGCAGCTAGTCATCTTGTTGTTTTCATCAAAGTCAGATTGCATTGTGAATAAAATACACCTAAATAGGTAAAATTATAAATTTTTATAACCCAGCATCCTTTAGGAGGTACTGAAGTCAAACAGAATTAGTGGCAGACCGTATGAGTCACCCAAAAGATAAGTGTAACTGGCCCAAAGCTTCTGGTGTTATGTACATAAAACCTACACATCTCTCCTACATTATTGTACATTCAATACATCGGTCAACCTTTTTTAATTTGCTACATTTGTTTGTTTCCGAGAGACAACCGGAAGACGCCTTTTTAAGGGTTTGCCCTGTACAGTTTGGTTCTTGTTGACCAAACATCACGGCACTTACCAATGTTTTCCTACTTTTCCATCAAAAGCAGGGAAGAAAAACACAAATTACTAATATGGTTCAGTTTCTGCATAGAAACAACAGAAATCTCCAATAGTGGTAGTTTCCCACAATGCTGCAGCGACCAAAACAAGTTATGCTTGAGTATTTTGAAGAACAGCTGTGAGAATCATTACATCTGTAAAATACATGCTTCCTAACTGTCAGGACATTTAATCTTTTTTTGAAAGACATTTTGAATGATCTTAAGTAGATTTTCATGTGTAGTTGTTGTTACAATTCACAGCGCGTACTCCCTCACCTCATATAAGCTTATGCAATACCGTATTTACCTCCCTCTAGCATCTGGCAATTCTTTGTGTGTGTGTATGGCCATCTCCCTTCCGTAATTGCCATCCTCTTGTGCAAGCATTACTCTTCTATCGCTCTTGATAATCTTCATCAATCCTTCTCATCTTACACCTTTTTATCGCTGGAAATTACGGAAGGGAGATGGCCATACACACACACAAATAATTGCCAGATGCTAGAGCGAGGTAAATACGGTAATGCATAAGATTATATGAGGTGAGTTTGTTGCTCGTTAATTCATGAACCAGGTAAGGTTTGGAGTTTTTAACGCAGGGACATTTAAGCTCTGATGTTTTGCATTACCTTGGGCTGTCATGGGCCTTGTCCTAATTGAAAGGATGTCATTAATTATTTGTGATAATTTATAGCCTCCTGTTCAAAGTAACATGTGCATTGCTAGGCAACTAGGTAAGAATTCAGCTGTGACTGTATCCAGAAAATCATTCCCTATGAAGAATGAAAAATGTAAGGATGATGAAATATTTGTGGTGTTCTCAAGTTTTCAGAGTGTTTTACAGTATATCTATTACTGGTCACACATTCCAAATATCTTGACATTTTCAATGCAGCTTTCTGCCATATTTAAAATATTGAATTCGCAAATGAAAAATTCAAGTCGTACATTGGACAGGTTGATGCAAGAAATGTTTCGCTTAGTTTCCGTGCCGCTCTAAACGAAAGATTCATGATATCAAGGAAAGAACAGATGTAAGCCAAGTGGTAATGGAACTCTACATTCAGGGTATGACAACCCTGGTAAAAAGCTTTGTGATAATAACCATAAACCTAGTTCAAGCAAAACATATTGATGTCACTTCCTTGTTAGCTCTATAGTTGCTGTTTTATCCAAACACTGACTGCAGAGAGTTGTTGACTTCTTAAAGAACTAACTTGATCAGACAGGTTTTGTTTTGTGTGCATATCATTACTTGAATACTGGATGCTTCCATCCCCCCCCCCCATCCATTTATTATTTTATGTAAGTACAAGCAGAGGATTTCTGTTTAGGCCTGTAGGCTATGTTCAGTAAAACACCTGCTCTGCTTGAATATTCCAACAGTAAATAGTGTACCTGTGTATGTATGTATTTACATCTCCAATATGCATTCAGTCTTGACAGTCTAAGCAATCTTTTTTTCATTACTATTGTGTAGTTAATAATCACACGATCACGACAATGTACTGTTTTGCCCAAAACATTGGCCTTTTCGCAGAGATGGAGCGAATGAAACATTCAATCCAACACAAAGGCATCACATCCTTTACTGTTTGGCCTATTCGCAGAGATGGAGTGAATGAAACATTCAATCGAAAACAAAGGCGTCGCATCTTTTTCTGTTTGGTCGAGATGGAAACAGACAATGAAAGAAATGAAGGCAAAAAAAAAAAAAATTGTTAAAGATTGCTTAAACTGCATAAATTGAATACTGGTAAAAAAATGATAGATAAAGTGCCTTTCAACAACATGAGATGCAAATCAGATCACACATCACTTACTATTTAGCCTTCATTTGGTGAAAATAAAAAAAAAAATCTTCATTAAGTTCAATTTTATCAATTGTATCTCACATTTTGACAAGTACCCAGTATATTTGTTAAAATTTCAGAAAATTTGTGACCATATACAGTTGGCTGCCATATGGCTGCCATATGGCTGCCAAATGGCTGCCATTTACTGTTGGAATATTAATGCAGAACAGGGAACCTTGGTGATACTCTTGTTCAACATAACATGCCTTCTTCACCTGAATGAACTTGTGTATATATGCAATGATGGCATCACCAGATAAAATAATGTATCAAGGGAGGGCAACCTTTCTGAATAAATGGGCCAGATATAAGGAGTGAAAAATTGACTGGGCCGCACCGAACCAACGACCTGCTGTTGATTTCAAATATTTGATTCCGAGGACTTTCAAGCAATAGATGTGTGTACAAAATCTGTATTCACAAAAACATAATGTCAATACAGTACAATTGATAATTAATGGGGATAACAGGCCTACCTGACAGCATCATTAGTTCCGATAAATTCTAAGCAACTAGCTCGTTTTTGTGATGATGTAAAATAGATTGATTTTTTTTCTTTTTCTTGAGACACCTCACAGGCCGGTAAAATATCACTGGCGGGCCGCATGTGGCTCGTGGGCCATAGGTTGCCCACCCCTGATCTAGATGCAGAAAATGGATGTTGCATACTTTTTGTACATTTAATTTTGGTTTCACAAAGATGGGTTACATCTTTTTATAAGCAGGATTCATGGTTGAATTGCCGCTGGCCAATTTCCTAATCTTATTTCTGTTTTGCAATTAATAGTTAATTGCAATCCTCCAAAGTACATTTCAATCATTCACATGACGTATTATCAAATGATGTAAACACAGTCATGGACGCATTGTTTTTCCCTTTTTCCGTCAGCTTCACTTGGTCCATTGGAATACAGATAAGTTTACCTCACCAGGGGATGCCATCAAGAATGATAAGGGTATCGCGGTACTAACGGCTTTCATCAAGGTACGTCTTTTTTTCTTTTATTTTTTCTTTTTTTTATTCTTTGTGTCGCTGGTGCTCAAAGATGACGTTTGATAGACACTGCAGGAGAAAACAAAACTGTTTAACGAGACCGTTGACAAAAAAACGGTGAAATTATGCTATGAGAGAAAAAAAAAATGGAACAGTTTAAAACTTGGTGTAAATTGCAAAGGAATGCAAACTCATACTCACAGGATCTTTGTTTTCTATTGTAGTTCATATTATGTGTACCATCTGTTATGTTTTATATGTACAATAAAAAGAGGAAATAAATTTGAATTGAATCATACTTTGTGGACTGAACTAAGCGGTTTGTAAGAAGCAGACTAAAGGCCCGGTCACACTATACCGATTTTTTATCGGAATACTATCCGATTTTCCCGGAGGAATCGAAACAGCCAGTTTTTCGTTTGGGTCTTCTAGCCACAGTGATAAAGGACCTGATTTGCTATCTGTTGAGCAATTCCGATGTGGAATAGCCCTCTCCTAACTTTTGATATTGACTCCGTTTCCTTTTATCGGATAGCTATCCGATTTCTCTTCCGATTTTTATCGTTTTGTGATGTGACGTCACTTCAGAATGTAGTCCGTTCCAGAACCCCTCAGATTTGGAGTAGGTATTCGAATATTCCACTGCATTCATTACATTCACTACCACAAACCTCACTCTTCGGCCTAAAATCGGAAAAATCGGACCGTATTCCGATAAAATATCGCTGTAGTGTGACCGGGCCTTAACAGCTTTGTACTTAAGCACATAGATCTGTTAGGTGGATTGAGGGGTATCCAATTTAAATATTAGATTTTATGATGGTTTGGTCAGAGTTATGTTGAAAAGTTACACCCGAATTAAAAATATGTCTTCCATGTTATAATGTGTAACTCCTTACATTTGCAGAGTGTTACAATGTTTATTTGTAGATTGAGATGTTGTGCTTCAATAACACTCTATTTTTCAAGATACAGTAGGACACATCACTTTACACTGTTTAATACTGCATAGCAAAATAGAGCATAAACACATCTCAGTATAATATGTGATATTCTGTATTGTACATTGAAGTATTCTCCTTTGTAGGGTACAGTTAACACTCTATATTTCAAGATAGGGCACACCACTTTACACTGTGTAATACTGCATAGTATCAAGCATAATCACATCTCAGTATAATATGTGACATTCTGTATTGTACATTGAAGTATTCTCCTTTGTAGGGTACAATTAACACTCTATATTTCAAGATAGGGCACACCACTTTACATTTTGTAATACTGCATAGCAAAATAGAGCATAAACACATCTCAGTGTAATATGTGATATTCTGTATTGTACATTGAAGTATTCTCCTTTGTAGGGTACAATTAACACTCTATATTTCAAGATAGGGCACACCACTTTACACTGTGTAATACTGCATAGCA
>KN886275.1:14478-32596 GCA_000934455.1 Apostichopus parvimensis
TTGAAGTATTCTCCTTTGTAGGGTACAATTAACACTCTATATTTCAAGATAGGGCACACCACTTTACACTGTGTAATACTGCATAGCAAAATAGAGCATAAACACATCTTAGTATAATATGTGATATTCTGTATTGTACATTGAAGTATTCTCCTTTGTAGGGTACAATTTACACTCTATATTTCAAGATAGGGCACACCACTTTACACTGTGTAATACTGCATAGCAAAATAGACCATAAACACATATCAGTGTAATATGTGATATTTTGTATTGTACATTGAAGTATTCTCCTTTGTAGGGTACAATTAACACTCTATATTTCAAGATAGGGCACACCACTTTACACTGTTTAATACTGCATAGCAAAATAGAGCATAAACACATCTTAGTATAATATGTGATATTCTGTATTGTACATTGAAATATTCTCCTTTGTAGGGTACAGTTAACACTCTATATTTCAAGAAAGGGCACACCACTTTACACTGTGTAATACTGCATAGTATCAAGCATAATCACATCTCAGTATAATATGTGACATTCTCTATTGTACATTGAAGTATTCTCCTTTGTAGGGTACAATTAACACTCTATTTTTCAAGATAGGGCACACCACTTTACACTGTGTAATACTGCATAGTATCAAGCTTAACACATCTCATTGTAATATGTGATATTCTGTATTGTACATTGAAGTATTCAGCTGTTAGATAAGGTGCTCTACATTGTAGGATATGTGGTTTAACAGCACATCACAGCACAGCCTTATGACATATAATTTCAACGAAATGTCTACCAGGAAGAATGATGACATTAGACTATAAAAATGTGCATAGTGAATATGATGATGTATTGAAGACTATCAAGTTTAGTCTGTTTACTGTAAAATGATGCCACAGTAATGGTATGATATTATTGCTAGTCACATGGTACTCACAGACTGGCTATCTTAACAGTAATGGTATGTTATTATTGCTAGTATTGGTACTCTCAGACTGGCTATCTTAACAGTAATGGTATGATATTATTGCTAGTAACATGGTACTCTCAGACTGGCTATCTCTATCATTGCTTGAAGGGTGTTAACCCTCTCTGAATCCTCATTGTCCTTTACAGGTTGGAAAAGAACACAAAGGTTGGAACCAGGTCTTGGATCATTTCAAGGAAATTTCTGATGTGGTGCGTACATGGCATAGTTTTGTAATGAAAAAATTGTTTGGAAGGACAGGAACAATGTAGCAAAATGAGATTTGAAAATAGTGATAATATTCAGTGTCAGAACTGTGCTTTAAGGTTATCTATCAGCTGTATTTAAGAAACTATATGGACATAACTATTATGTAACAAAAGGTATGTTCCCTTTCTTCCTGAACTTTGCTTTTAAAGTGATTTTTTTTCTGAAGTTCTTAAAATATGCAAGCATGAAAATGAAACGATGTGTGTTGAAGGAAATGAATGCCATCAGAGCCCGAATTATGGAAAGTACTGCATTTTAATTCCATGTTAGCATTCGGTTACATAATCAGAATGAGGTTATTCTTGTATGAATAAAAATGTGTTACCTTCGTATTAAAAGAGTTGTGCAATTTAGAAATTTTATCAAATAAACCATAAAATATATTTGTTAGTACACAATGACATGAAAGTTATTTTAACAGTATATGAATGATGCAGACTTCAGTTTTCAATGCCAGAACTGTGCTTTAAGTTTATCAGCTGTATTTAAGAAACTATATGGACATAACTATTATGTAACAAAAAGTGTGTTCCCTTTCTTCCTGAACTTTTGTCTTTAAACTTTTTTTCTGAAGTTCTTAAATAAGCAAGCATGAAAATGAAAACGATTATGTGTTGAAGGAAATGAATGCCATCAGAGCCCTATTATTCCATGTTAGCATTCGGTTACATAATCAGAATGAGGTTATTCTTTTATGAATAAAAATGGGTTACCTTCGTATCAAAAGAGTTGTGCAATTTAGAAATTTGATCAAATAAACCATAAAATATATTTGTTAGTACACAATGACATGAAGTTATTTTAACAGTATATGAATGATGCAGACTTCAATATTCTTTCCTATTTTAAAATCGATGAGCTTCCAAGCATATTCACAAATTGTTAGCCTCTGCACTTTGTGTAACATTTTCAAAACAAAAATGGACTACTTAATACAAATATCCTATTTCCTTGAAGAAAGACCAGAATCATGGAAAAGAAGGAAGAACTCTTTGTGCTGAAGTGATTGTAGCCTGCCAGTGCAGTTCTTGTTGTGATTTAGCTCTATGGGATGGGAAGTGATGGAATTATCAATGAAAGCTGAAAGTGTGTGGTTTGGACATTACCTTTGACATTGTGGTAAAATCAACTTCTTTGTGAGTTAGTGACAAACTCGAAGAAAGGATTATCGTTGAAAAGAATGAATGAAGTTTGTATGAAATTTAGAGGACCTGGTAATTTGATGCTAGCAGGATCTTTTGTAGAGGCAAACTGACAGAGGAAAAAGGGTTTTGTGAGGCATCAGTTGATCTGCTTCAAAAGTTTAGAATTTTTTTCTTTTGAATACCAGACTTTTGCAAACCGTACTGGAATACATTCCAATCGGCTAAAGTTTTATTTCATTGAAAACCTGGCATAATTTTTACAGATATTTGTCTACATTTAAGTCATTTTTTCTGTCTTTCAGAATGGTGTTTGCAATATGGATGAGGACTTTAACCCAAAGTGTCTGCTCCCTGGTGAGTGTCTATCTCGCTCTTTCTTCAAAAAAAAACTTCTTCTTTTCTCTTTCAAGATCAGTCTCTAGAAAGAGATACTGTATATGTGACAGTTTCTGCCTTGCATTGTTGAAGTAAATTTACACTTTTCATATATCATGTGTTTACAATACTTACAATGTTACTCAAATAGTGGGGGCATTTGAAACTGGATCCACCTCAGCTCTGAATTAAGCATTGAATATGAAATGATTTTGCGACAGTGCGGTTGGAATTCCCTGCAATATATACATTCAGTATTATTATACTGTAGACCCGTTGCTTTGTTTCTTAAAGTGTGAAACTTCTTCTGAACTTAATTGAAACCTTGGATACGTATCCTCTTCAATAATCTGTTCCAGTAGTGGTAGGGCCTACTGCTTTTGGTTTAATTTGGTTGGTTTATTGTGAAAGAAGTGAACATTTTGGAAGAGAAGCAGCTAATTGTGGTACTATCATGATGTGTATTTACCACCGATAGATGTCTAGTTACAGTGATGAACGACAGTTTAACAGGATAATAAATAATAATAAATACGTCATTTATATAGCGCTAAATCACAAAAAGTATCAAAGCGCTTCACAAAAACAAAAACGATAAAAAGGAAATAAATACAGTGAAACAAATAATAACCTAATAAAAATAATCCTAAAATACCAACACAAAAAAGTAAAAAACAATAAGAGGTTATTAAAAATACAATAGGAGGTTATATAAAAAACAAAACAATAGAAGGTTATAAAAGTACAACAAGAGGTTATAACAAACAAGAGATTATAAAAAGGTAATATTACGTAAAATAACTTTAAAAAAATACGTCTTCAAACGACATTTAAATATCGGCAGCGTTGGACTGGTCGTGATGTCTTTTGGCATATCATTCCATAGCTTTTGACCAATGTAAGTGAATGCTTGTTCGCCAATTTTCTTCCTTGCTGGTGGTACAAGAAGTAAGGATTTGTCAGAAAAAGAACGTAGCAAGGATCGGTTTCATTTTGTCTTTATTTTACACAGTGGAACTCATAATAGGATATAAATCATATCAGTCATTTAAATGTTCCTTTTGTACACAGAGACATTTCAAAACATTTGGCCTACTTTCTGTTTTTAGAAAATCTGACTGATTATTGGACGTACGAGGGTTCGCTTACAACACCACCCTGCTATGAAAGCGTGAGGTTTATCATCTTCAAAGAAGTGGTAGAACTATCTAAGGAGCAGGTAAGTAACACAAAATGCAAAGAAAAAAAATGGGGTAAAATGGAGGGATATAAACATTTAACAAAGAATAAGAACAATTGATAGAACAATGATTTATCTGTGCTAAGGATATAATGGTTAATGCATGAACCAACATTTCTGGGGAAAGGGAGAACTGAGGGAAGAGAGAACTGGGGGAGGAGAGAACTGGGGGAAGATAGAATGGTGGTAGGGGACAACTGGGGGAGGGAAGAACTGGGGGAGGGGAGAACTGGGGGAGGAGAGAACTGGGAGAGGAGAAAACTGGGGGAGGATAAAATAGTGGTAGGGGACAACTGGGGGAGGGGAGAACTGGGGGAGGGGAGAACTGGGGGAGGAGAGAACTGGGAGAGGAGAGAATGGTGGTAGGGGACAACTGGGGGAGGGAAGAACTGGGGGAGGAGACAACTGGGGGAGGAGAGAACTGGGGAAGGAGACAACTGGGAGAGGAGAAAACTGGGGGAGGATAGAATAGTGGTAGGGGACAACTGGGGGAGGGGAGAACTGGGGGAGGGGAGAACTGGGGGAGGGGAGAACTGGAGGAAGCGAGGAGGAGAAGAGTGACTATCACTTCTCTTGTATTCAAAGGTTCTATGGATGTTGTTGGCCAAGGACAATTTCCTAATTCCCTATCAGTTTCATAGAATACTTCCATTTTAAATCTAGTTGATCATTCACCAATAATATTCCAGACTTGAGTAACTGTAATTTCTTTATGGCAAAAAACTTTCCAAGTTAATTGTACGTATTGTGAAGGAACAATAGCAAACTGACTGTCTGGAAATTATACACAAGTTTGAAAATGGCAGAGAACTTTTGGGCTAGAACAGGACTCGAACCACTGACCTCAGGATTAGTCCCAAAGTTTACAATTTTTCGACAGTAGGTGACTTAAGTCAAAAGTCATTACAATAATGATCACTGATAGTATTTCCCTCCCACATGCCTTCCCCTCCCACATGCCTTCCCCTCCCACTATTTTTCCCTCCCCCTTCAGGGAAGAGCTTACCAGTAAAACAGAGGTTGTGATGTTACCAATAGGTTTATAGTGTTGAGAAGGATATTACAATTTTTAATTTCTCTGTGTTCTGTTTTCGATCATTAATAAACCTCCTTTGATTTGGTGCATATATGTGAAATATCATCAAAACTGGAAAGATTTTAGCTAAGTGAGAGAGAAATAGGATTGAGAAAAAATCAAAGTAGCATAGCCATCTCAATTGAAGATAATTATAACAATTCACAAACAAGGCATTTACTCATCAACAATGTGAAAGTTACGATGTGAGTAAAATTGAAAATTCTGTCAACTATTAAAGTGAAAGTATCATAGTGCTCACAGTTTGATGTTTAGTGTTATGCAATCTTACTCAGGCTGTGCTTGTCAAAATAGTATATAGTATGAATTACTAACAGGGAGATTTACCAACAGTAAACTGCTAATGAAATCTTCTTCCAAGTTTTGTTTATCACTCATTAACTGTGATATATTGTTTGTAAAGTACTCATTGGCTCATGCTTAATTAACTGGATAATAGGCACGGACAACTATGGGACTTCAACTGAAGATGAATCATATTCTGATGTGTTTGTGCCAAATTAAGATGAGTGTTTTCAACTTCTTCGTACACCGGTGCTTCCACCGACATTCTGATAATAAGAACAAATTGTATGATCTGTTTTCCCATGAGGGTGGACCCAACACCATTGATGAATTTTCTCGAATTCTGTTTATCTTGTTGGAAAGTTTAAAGTGTTAAAATCATATGCAGTCTGTCTAAATTGTGGTCTTCTCTCCTCTGATCTGTCCATAGCTGGCTCAGTTCCGCTCCCTGTCGACCACAGCTGAAACTGAGGGCGCCCAAGGTGATGCCTGTCCAAAACTGGTCGACAATTTCCGTCCCCTTCAACCTCTCAACGGGCGAATCGTGAAGGCGTCCTTCGAATCGTAATTAAGCTATGCAGTCATGTGGAGATGTTCAATGTCAGCCCACCCATCTTTTTCTGGTTGCCTTCTGTATTTCCAAAGCTTTATTCCAGACATCTATATATTAATTAGATATTCAGATATTAACAAATGATATTTATGATGTAATTTGTTTCAGTCGGTTTGTTGTGAGATCCTTTGTGATTCATTAGATGTATACAGTTTGCGGTACTTGTGATGCAAGTGGTTCTATCTATCTCTGAATGTTACTTGAAAACCTTGTATGCAGGCTAAACCCACTTGAAGTAACCCTCTGGCATTCAGTATAGCTTCACTCATACTGCATAGGAAATGTTTTGAATATAGACTTTTGATTCCTTTGCAGTTGTCAATTTCACAACTAAGTTGTTCATCTTTGAATGTTACATTACATGCAGAGTCTGGACTAAAACCGTCACACCTGTAGGTGTCACATCCGATATTGAGGTATCCCATCGGATCATGAGCTATCCCAGTCCGATACTGAGGTATCCCATAGGATACTGAGGTATCACCATCCGATACTGAGGTATCCCCATCCAATATTGAGGTATCACATCCAATATTGAGGTATCTCATCTGATATTGAGGTATCCCATCCAATATTGAGGTATCCCATCCGATACTGAGGTATCACCATCCGATACTGAGGTATCTCATCCGATATTGAGCATCCAATATTGAGGTATCCCATCCAATATTGAGGTATCCCATCCAATATTGAGGTGTCCCCATCCGATACTGAGGTGTCCCCATCCAATATTGAGGTATCCCCATCCGATACTGAGGTATCCCCGTCCGATACTGAGGTATCCCCGTCCGATACTGAGGTATCTCCATCCGTTGCTGAGGTATCCCAATCCAATACTGAGGCATCCCCGTCCAATAAGCTCTGTGTATTAATCTTCATCATGTAAGGGACAGGGTGAAATATGAAAAGTAATCTGTTTTTGACAAAGTTGTTTTCTTATCTGTTAGTTCAGTAGAGTCGGCAGTATATGAATTAGAAAGTGAATTCAAAAATGTCTGCAAATTATATTTATTTAACTCTAAGTGCTTACTCTAAGCTGCTAAATCTTTCATCAAAAGTCCATTTGTTTCAATATTCATTAATTTCATTCTTTCTTTTTTATTTCTTTCTTTGTCTTTTCTTTTGTTCCAAAGTGCAATGATAGAGTTTGTTTATCATTACAAATATATATTAACTAAAGTGATGTGCTGTATCAATTCTCATAGGATTGTGACCAAACCAAGATGGTGCTTATGTTTGTCCTGGTTTCTGAGTTAACTTTCGGGACGTTAAATGTTGGATTTAAGTAAGATGTAACTAAAACTGACAACAATACCAGGCAGCTGTTTCATTCTCACCGTTACATTTTCCACAGTTGTGTTCTTATTGATATGCAAATGCGGTGGGCTATGTCGTGGTACAGCTATGATTCTGTTCAGGCGCGTAGCCAGGAATTTGCCAAGGGGGGGGGGCGAAAATGTAGAAAAATTTTCAGAGTTGTAGATACAGCATTGCATACTATCTAAGCGTAGCGCCACCATGGTTGGCGCGAAGCGTACACGAAAATTTTGGCTGAAAACTCTCCCAGATCGCTGGAAATGGCACTTCCCAGGCCTTGTAAGTTGCATCTTAGCATTTTCTCTTTTGAAATTACTAGCGATATCATAAAAACATTAAAAAAAAAATTAAAAAATATGCTCAAGGGGGGGCGGCTGCCCCCCTCGCCCCCCACCCCCTTGGCTACGCGCCTGATTCTGTTAATATTTAGCATTCCACTGTTTGTTATGGGAACAGTATGTTTCTAGAATTGTTTGAAAAAGCTCGCAACTATTTTGTTGCTTGAACTTCAAAGCCTTGAGCTGATGCACGAAAGTCAGAAATTTGGAGAAAAATTCATTTCTAGTTTCCTTTTGTTTTTTTTTTCTGATTTTGTTCGTCATTTCCTCTCACCGCTTGAAGTCTAACGAGTTTTTGCAGAAAGTATGACATGTTATTGATATCATATTTTGTGCTATGAACAGCTGGAAGGACATTTTGTTCTTCTTTGGGTCGGTAACAAAATCCCACAATTCACAGAAAATATTTTTGTTTTGATGGTCCTTTGTTGCAAGTTAGATGTGACTCTTAGGGTCTGATTTGTTGTGATACCGCACCAGATCAGAACACTGCTGGTATTAAGCACTTTAAAGGGAAGTATCTTTTAAAGAAGAAGCAAACACAAGCATTCTACATGTATAATTGCCATAGAGGTATATGTAGTGGACAACTTCCCTAATCAGCTAAGAAAACAAAAATGTCTTATTTTCCATTTTGAGAGTTATCATGGTTTTCAATTTTCCTTCATAACCAAGATTAAAGACTAGAGCAGTTTTAATTATGACACCTTTGAGCTTGATTTTTTTTTTTTTTTTGCTTGATTTTTTTAATTTTTTTTTTAAATTTTATTTTCTACAATGATTATTTTCTGTTATAAAGACAGGTTTCACGTTGCCAATGCTAATATCAAATTAATATATATACCTTTGCAGCATACAAATAGACAACAGAGGAGTAAATCTTACAATATCTTAGTTTGGAAACGCTGCGGCCTTCGGTATGAAGCTCAAATTCGTCTCCATGTTTTTCAAGTAATAGACTGTGATTTACAAAGTCTTGTTGGCCACCAAAGCAAAAGTTCACTTACTTGAAATATTACAAACCATTATGTTATATACATGTATATTACATATATAGAATTACATATACATATTACATATATATATATACATACATATATATATACATATTACATATACAATTACATATTACATATATATTACATATATATATATATATGTTTACTATTTATAGTTAACTATTAGTAGTTTCACATTTATTGCACCTTGCAGGTCTGGAATCATTCAACCGATGTTTTCCAAAGTAACCGTTTTGCCATCATGCCTAAGTTTAAGTGGTATGTCTCTGCTACAGTATGTTAGACTGAAATTCTTCATTTTGTAATGAGAAATACTTTGTTTTTAAGTCGTTACTAGTTTTGTCATGTGATACACCAAATTTTGATGAAGTCCTATGAGGTCTCAAAATCATGTTTCTTCCCCTCCCCCTCCCCTCCCATCCCACTCCCCACCTTCCACCTGTAATAATTTTGACAGCAGTGGTGTTCACACCACCATGGTGCAGTTCCAACACCACTGTATTAATCTGTTCCCTCACCCACCCTCCTCCCATCTCCTACCACAATACCACAGTCTCAAGCCAGTTTTTAGTCCCTATAGGGTCTGTGTGTGTTTACAAAATGGCTGGCTGTTGACAGTAGACCCTAAGAGATTGTCAACAGAGTTCAAGTAGTTTTTCTGTTTAACCTTCGTAATGGATCGGTTCTACAGAAAGGTCACTTCAGTCCTTGCAACTAGCTGTAACACGTACTGTAGAAACCTGTATGTTATAAGTATCTGTATTCTATATTAACAGTTTGAGCTTTGCTGTATATGCATGAGAAGTATAGTGGTGCTCAAAATCAGCCTTATGCAGTTCTTAAGAAATTCTCTTCATGTTGTTATTGTCTAGAAGTATAAGTTGAAAGGAAATCATTCAGTGAAGATGAATTATATTTCAAGAAAGAAGGAAACAAGAAGTTGGAAAGAGGGGAGGGGAGGAGATTGGGCAGAGAGATCGAATACATGATTTCATTGTAATGGTGATTGTTAATTATTGAAAAATTAATCACCATTAAGTACAATTTTTTTTTTTATATATCTCCTGCTTAAATGTTCCCTCCTCAGTGATCTTTCGTACTTCTGTTATAAAGTTGTTTGTTATTTTCTTTATAATATCATATCATGCACTAGTCACTTTAACATTGCGCGCTAACTTTGTGTAGAAGTACATGAGTCGAGAATGACAGGGTGAATACTGACAGATCTTGCTGGCTGATGGGTGATATAAAAGTACAACTTAACCTTTTCAGGAGTTTACTGCAGTCTAAGTGATGCAAAGCATTGTACAGTGTGTACTATGGGGACGTGTGCACTTCAAAGTCTAAAAGTGAAAGAAAGTTGCAAGAGAAATATAGAGAAATATATTTAATCTATTTTTTATTTTTTGAAAAAGAAAAAAAAAAAAAAAGGGGAAGCCAACAACCAACTCCAAAAACAAAAACAAAAATTGCCCCCAAGAAAACACTTTGCCCTCGAGTTGTTTACTATAGTGATATATATCACACTATATAAAGTGTCATATGCTGCCACAATCTATAATGTTATGTCATATTTATCCATTCATTCCTCGTGATTTACGTGTATTTGCAACTGTAATTATGGTGCTAAGTTTATCACAACGATTTCGGCAAATAAATTTCCTAGACTTGCAAAGTTGTTATAAATTCACTTTTTTTTTTTTCATTTCTAAGGAATGGTTTTATTTTAACGATTAAAGAGGCCTTTTCAGACACTGTTGGTATACATTTTTCGGACACTTGAAATCCCGCCACAACAATTCAGTTCTTCTTTCATGATTAGGAAAGATTCTTGAAATGTGATTGAAAGTAAGAACAAGAGCCTTTTTAATAAAACAAACGTGAGTCAAATTTTCCAGATAAAAACGTTTAAGATTAAAGTCGCCAGAAAATTGTGGATTTTCCTTCAAATTTTGTCATTTTCTTACAAAAGGAGATCACAATAATGTCTTAGAAAATTGTCGTGCCGTATTTTCCATGGCTCGGCTGCAGGCTCAACCCCCCACCTCTGATAACATGGAAGTTATTTCACTCTACAAATTATAATGAGAGGCGCCCTGAAGAACCTTTACATGTATTATAATGGAAATGTCAAATGAGTAGTCACGTAGTGTACTTTCCTCGGCGGATAGTCAGTTTGCGTAACTCATAACTAATATATATTCATTTGAAATCAGTGTTTGATGGCGATGAGGTATGCAACTCCGTGGTTTAATTGCTCTCTTGTATTTGTTGTGTCCATTTTGTCATGGTTTATAAATCCTAAAATGTTGTGGCACATCAAATTTGATCACATTTTTTGGGAGGGCACGTGCGCCACAGCCCCCCCCCCTCTTGGCGACGCCACTGTATATACGTGACATCGTCTTCTGACATGCATAACTTTTAGGAAATTGCATTTGGAAGGGAAAATGTCCAACAGAGCCAGTTATCTGTCGAGTTGGAAATGTGGCAGATGTATGTTGGGTAATTTACAAACCATTATATGCATCGATCACCATGCAAGGCAAGATTGATGATGGCAACAGAAGCAGAATATTAGGATGGATATATTGTCGATGCTACGTACATAGTATGACAGCTTAAAGGGGACACAAATCCAGCCATCATCTTTGGTTTATATGACTTAGATCACTGTGAAGAATATCTCTCCCAAAGAGCTATGACACAAAAAAAATGGTTACATTTATGCACTTGAAATGGTCGTTAAGTGTACGTGTGATATGCGCGTAATCATGTCGATGGCCCTGCCCTGGCAATTTTATCGTCTGCTAAGTACTAGAATTGAAGCGATTGGTTCCACACCTGAGTTTGGGTCCGGCTAGGATGTCTGTTATCACCAACATTGTTCAATATATTCCTAGAATATATCATGATAGAAACTCTTGACAGGCGCGTAGCCAGAAATTTGCCAAGGGAGGGTGAAAATGTAGGCAAACTATCAGAAACTATCTAACTATCAGAACCGTAGATTCGGCATTGCAAACTATCTAAGCGTAGCGCCACCATGGGTTGGCGCGAAGCGGTACAAGAAAATTTTGGCTGAAAATGCCTCCCAGATCGCTGGAAATGGCACTTCCCAGGCCTTGTAAGTTGCATCTTAGCATTTTCTCCTTTGAAATTACTAGCGAAATAAAAAAAAAATAAAAAAAAAAAAAAAAAAAATATGCTCAAGGGGGGGGGGGCGGCTGCCCCCTTCGCCCCCCCTGGCTACGCGCCTGACTCTTGATGGGTATGAGGGAACAGTGAGTGTTGGGGGGAAGAGCTATTACCAACCTGAGATTTGCAGATGACATTGACCTCGAATCCTCGATCATATCCGGACAACCGGAGGAACTTACCACCCTTACAAGAAGACTAGAGGAAAGTGCAAAGCAACTTGGCATGGAAATAAATGCTGAGAAGAGCAAGGTCATGAAGATGCAGGGTTCTGTCGAAGAAGTAACGGTAGCCTACATATTCAAGTAGGTCAAGAACTTGAAACAGTGGCTCAGTTCAAATATTTAGAGGACAATCACGGAAGATGCAAAGTCAGTGCAAGAGATTAAGATCAGAATCGCAGTTGCAACATATCTTCAATGGCAAATCTGAAGCCCATCTGGAGGGATAAGAACATCAACATTAAAACAAGAATGGGTCTCCTGAGAGCACTAGTAATTGACAACAGTGTTCCTGTATGGGTGCGAAATGTGGACTTTAAATGCGGAGAGTGGAAAAGCGAATAAATGCTTTTGAAATGAACTGTATCAGGAGGATACTTCTCCAGATTCATTACACTTCGCACAGCACGAACAAGCAAGTATGGCAAATAATGGAGAGCTAGGTTCGTAGGGGAGCAGGAACCCCTCCTTTTAGTGGTGAAAAGAAGGAAACTTCAGTGGGTTGGGCATGTAATTAGACAGAAGAACAGCCTGGCAAACACTGCATTGCAAGGAGGGACAGATGGGCGGGTACGAAGGAGAGGCAGGCCGGTTAAAACCTGGATTGACAACATAAAAACCTGGACTGGGATGGACTTCAACCAGCTCATAAGGTCGTGAATTGTGGAAAGCTTGTGTCGTGTCATATCATGTCGCCCCAACGGCCCTTAAGCTATGGGACATAGATAGACAGAAGTGCTAGACTGCTAGTATAAGGTGACCAGACGTCCCCGATTTTCGGGGACAGTCCCCAATTACAATGTGCTGTCCCCGATGAACAAGTGTCCCCGAAAATGTCCCCGATTCGTCAAAATGTTCAGGAATTTCGAAAATATCCCACATTATTAGTAAAATAATTGTAAAAACAAAATTGAGTCAAGTGTGCAGTCGCAGAACGGAACTTACCAGTATTTCAGGTGGGCCAATGTAAAGTGGAATATGCTAGATCGGTCTAGACTAGCACTTTTTCGTAAAGTAAGTAAATTTCATCTAAGAAAAAGCTACATTTTTGAAAATAAAATTGATTTCAAAAGTGCTTCAAAGTTCTAAGTATCACCATTTTACATCTAAGCACATTAGGCACTTGAAAATTTTCCAAAGGGGATGGGGAACACCCCCTCCCCTTATATCCCTCCCCCATATCAGTCACGAATAAATGTCCCTGATTCCAGTCAGGCAAATATGTAGTACCAAATATATTCCACTAGTACTCAGCTAGCTGTGCGCCGGATTTACAGAAGGCAATTCAGTATGTGAATGGACCACTGATGTCGTTGCATCGTATTTGTATACAGTATAGTTCCCTCCGTTTGATTAACGGATAAGTAAAGATAAAACAGCAGTATTTGACCAGGGAAGACCTTTAATCTTATTATGACACGTAAAGTTGGCATAAACAGTTGCAATCCTTTGAATCAACAGCAGCCAGAAAGAACGTTATTCCCACAGGTGAAACCCAATGTTACCGTACCTGTCTACAGCAACGACACGATATGGCTGATCACGTCAGAAGGCTGAGTACCGAGAAGAATGTTGCTCAAGTTCACTCTTTTCACTCATTTATCCGCTCAACAGATGCAGACGATAAAAGTAAAGTAGCCACTCTGTATGACGACTGGACGAGTTATGACGAGGTAGAACTCACTGTGAAAATAAGCGCAAAGCTTGACTAGGCCTATAGTATAGCTCATGTACTTTCATGTCATTTTACTCCTACAATATGTTATAATTATATATCATTAGGCTGTGGTTGTTTGGAATGTAACAGGTGTTTTGCTAGATAGACTAGGCCTTAATCCGTTGTATATACCTAGGCCTACTGTACAGGAACTAAATTTACGGATGTTCCAATAATTTCTTTATCATGAATTGCGATAGGATACTGTACATTCAGAGAGTTTGTTAAGACAAACTATCCATGTTTAGTTGCGTGACCTATCAATGATGCTGGATCTAGTATTAGGAGGCACTTAGTGTTATTATAATTATCATCACCACAGCAGTAAGTAGAGTATTGTGAGCATAGGCGTAGGAGACGGGGGGGGGGGGGGGCTGGGCTGGAGGCTGTAGCCCCCAACAAAAATTGTTGTGGAAATTCGGGCAATATGCTGAGAATTTTTCGGGCACCTTTTTTTAAGGAAAATAATTTGCAATGTGTTTTGCAATGGTTATACTGATATTCATTGTTATTGTAACAATTTCCCAATATACTTATAACCAATATGGATGGGCAATAAGACGGAAACTTATTGTATGTTATTGGCATGCGATGCAATAATCGATGCATGCCTTCAATGATATGCACATTAACATGCTGAACGCGTGCGGAGCGCGGGAAAAAAATTTGTTAAATTTTTTCGGGCATGTCGTTACAGCCCCCCAAATCAAATTGGGCCCCTACGACAATGATTGTGAGGTTTATATTTTTCTCTGGCTGAAACAGCTCGATCTGTTTCACTCTTTGTTCTTGAATTATATTGATGGCTCAGTACCCCTGTAGTAAGATGAGGAGTAGACCTGTATGTTGCTAAAAAAATTCTGGTAGCCTGCTTTATGTCTGGTCCAGTTAATTTAGTAGTTTTGACACTGTTATTATTTAGTATCCTGTTAATTCTTTGAATTTCACTGTTACCATGGGGATAGTAAACAGCAGTGTTTCGACACTGTTATTATTTAGTATCCTGTTAATTCTTTGAATTTCACTGTTACCATGGGGATGGTTAACAGCAGAATAGCAATGATTTATAAAAAATTTAAGTTCTCATAAATAACTTTCAATTTCATTACATGAAAATTGCAGACCATTATCAGTAACAATCTCGCCTGGGAATCCTTTCAGTGAAAATATGGTTGTAAGTTCATCATGATAACATCTGATGCAGTAACATTTGCAGAAAAAGCAACTTCTGGCCACTTAAAGTATTTCAAGTAATACTGGCCCAATCTTTGAGTCATTCTTACAATTCCCTGATGACCTTCATGTGCAACTATGTGCAAATAAGAACCTTAGAAATTAAAGTAAAAGGGATACCTATATACTCTCTCATTTTTTTTAAATAAAGTCATCGTGAATAGACAGACTATCACAAACTCGGTAGAATAGTAATAACTCCTCAAATATTTTTTTTGTTGTTTTTTGGCCGACTATCGATAGATTATCTGAACTTTCTAACTTCCGACAGAACGAAGTCAGAGTTTTGTTGCGTCTTGCAGCGAATTCTTAGTAATACACATATCATTATGCATTATTTCCCAGATATCATGAATATCGTCATAATCATTGGGTTTAGTAGCAACCAAATAAAGGATCAATAAGTGGAAACGTCGACAGCTCATCAGATACCTTGTTCTTGTTCTGATCATCTGGTTTGTATATTCAAACTTAAAGTAACCGTGCTCCCCAGCGGGCAGTTCTCTATAGGTCTTTGACCTGTACCAGAAGTAGTAATGTTACCAAAGCTTGGTGATCTTTGCGTAGAGTAAACTTTTTGACCCCACAGGTAAATATGCCAGCGTTCTATCGCCCACACCCAAGCTAGCGCTTCACGCTCCCCTGCGGAATATTTTTTCTCTGCGTCACTCAGTTACCTAGAGATACTTGCAATAAGTCGTTCCTGACCTTCAACAACCTGGATCATTCTACTCCCTATCCCGTACCAGAAAGTGTCGGTACAGTACGTAGTGACGAATGTACATCCAAATTAGGATCGATTTGAAACGAAGCAGTACTGTTTGAAATCGCATATATTCATTTCTTTGAAAGCAGCATCAGCTTAGAACTGCATTCCACTCAAACGTCGGAGCTGTTTGGAGATTGTGGATCGGCTGAACCTTTGTATCAAAATTTGGAACGAACTTAGCAATATAGTACCCTGCAAGTCCAAGAAAAGAATGGACTTGTTCTCTAGAAGTCAGAATTTGGGCATCTTTAATAGTGCTCATGCAGCAACTAGATCAGGGGTTAGGTTGAAGTCCTCCATATGTAGATTACATACATGACCCAAACCTGAATCGATTAAATTGACATTGAATGATTTAGAAATCATACCTGATTCTTGTAAGCTTAGCAGAACATTTCGTTAATTAATAGCATGTTTGTCATAGCTCTGGACTAATTATACAATTTTTTCAATACACAAAATTTGAATTAAATAGCTAGCATGTCTCCCAATGTGTTTTTCTCAAAAGTGAACCCAAACCATGTTGTAAATTTGCAAAGCTGTATCTATGTAAACTGGGTGTTAATAAACTTTGAATTTATGCCAGCATCTTTTTTTGTGGAATCTATATACTGTAGCCAAGATGCATGTCACAAATTATCTGCACATTACCTTCTGTGCATGCCTGTCTACTGTGTTTAGTTCTACCCAATTTATTATCCTGTTGATTATTTTCTGAATATGCAAATGAGTATTTTGAAGATAGTGGTGGGTCAATGTTTAATGTTAATAGGAATGTTGACAGTATAGGAATTTCATGTTGCATGACATCAGTTGGCAAAAATTTGGTCCGATGTTAGAGTTTTGGAATGAATGTTTCTAAGCAAGAAGACGAGTTGTAGAGATTTATGGCGGAAAAGTTATATCAGAATATCACAATTGATTAAACTGGATGCTGTTCAATTGAAAGTTATTGCTTTAATTTTTTTAATACAGCAACTATGTTACAGTTTGGCATTGATATCAAATATTTCCTCACTGAGACATTAGAATTATCTTGAACATAAAGGTTTATAATGAACACTCTTAAAGGTAGTCAGTAAAGGCCCCAAATTATAGCATGCTATAGTTGCTAGAAGTTTTCAAAACTTTCCTGGAGGTCTTTACTCTCCAAATTGTTCACAGATTATGTTTAAGGAACACACAAGATGACTGAATGTCCCAGTGAGGAAAAGTTCCTCGAATGTTGTCATAAAAACAGTCTAAGAATTTTGACCACAGGTGACCATATTTGAATATCTAGCATATTTGGGGGCAATACAGTATCTACCTTTAAGTCTGGGGGAGGGGGAGAAAGGGGTGGTTAAAGGGAAGCTGCTCCCAAAGCATGTAGCAAGGCAATGTAAGTGCACTCATTACACTTTTTATTGCTAGAAAGTTAGAAAGAATACTTTTAAGTTACTGTAAATATTTGTAGAACTTTATGTATAAAAAGTGCTGCGTATATATCCTATTTATTAATATGTACTTTCATGTATTTATACTGGATTTTAATAACTTAGTACCGGCATCTTTTGTGTGGAATCTATAGCCCATGTCTAGCTATCACAGATTATCTGTGCATTAACTTTTGTACATGCATCTCTACTAAAGTTCTGTGTTTCGTTTTACCCAATTTACACTAGAGGGTCAATTCCGTGGTGACTCGCGTGACATTTTTACTAAAATTCCTCTCTATTTGATATCATTAAACAAATAAAGAAATTACCTGGGAGAAAAGCATTCATGTAGTCAGTAAAGGTTCGCCTTAATGCTTACAACAGTAGAGAAAAAATATTTATACCTCAAGTATTGGGGGTGAAATTGGCGAAAAACTAAACGTGACTCGCGTGACAGTTACTATTAGCAAAAACCAGAATGCACACACAAATGTTCGATTTCTTATGTCTGATTAAAATGTTTCTAATAACTTTTTATAATCATACCGAAGTTGAAAAATACCTCTACCTCAATTGCTACGCAACTTTGAAAAAATGTTGTAACGCATGAAAATAACGATGAAGATGTATTGTGACTCGCGTGACAAGAAAACATGACTCACGTGACGAGTTCACTTTTCGAATAGTTCTAGACCAAATGCAGAAGTGAATCGAAGGTATAGATCTTGCATAGTGAAATATAACATTCATTGGTCTAGAAAGTGTCCAAAAGGTACTTCCCTTGGGAATGTCCAGATGATATTAATGTCCCCGAGTTACCCTCATGACTGCAGACAGTAGGTAATATACTGTACGGGTAGTACAGTTGTTCAGGCAATATATCTTGTCAATTAA
>KN886275.1:33056-46827 GCA_000934455.1 Apostichopus parvimensis
CCTGTAATTTTCACACAGTGAATAGGTAGAAACACTATCTTGAATTGACGTGACTCGTGTGACGTGACATTCGTAAAGGGTGATTTTCTGCCAAATTTGAATATCTTCTGAAATGGAAAATCCAGTAATCCTTTTGGTATCTATGTGAAGACTTGATACTTATTCCTTGGAGTAAAAATATTGTGCAGGCAAGGAGAAGAAACAAAAACAGTCAATTTTGTGACTCCTTGACAGTAAATCGAGGGTGTTTTCAATTCACCACTCTTGTCTAATACCTTGATGTCGAAAAAAAATTGAAGCTATTAAGTGAGCACTATGCTATAGCAAATATAATTAGTCCAACACACAGTAAATAGGTAGAAACACTATCTTGAATTGACGTGACTCGCGTGACGTGACTCGCGTGACATTCCTAAAGGGTGATTTTCCGCAAAATTTGAATATCTTCTGAAAAGGAAAATTCAGTAATCCTTTTGGTATCTATGTGAAGACTTGATATTCATTATTTGGAGTAAAACTATGGTGCAGGCAAGGAAAAAAAAAAAACAATAATAGTAAATTTTGTGACTCGCGTGACAGTAAATCGAGGGCGTTTTCAATTCACCACTGTTGTCTGATGCCTTGATGTCGAAAAAAAATTGAAGCTATTATGTGAGCACTATGCTATAGCAAATATAATTAGTCCAAAAAACTGATGATACCTATGATTACTATGTACAAATCTGCACAAAATGAAATTTCACTGTATTTTTCATAATTTAGTTACTACAGGAACCATTTGTTATTACCGACCCCATAATCAAACAAATGATTTTTCGGGGGTGAAAAAAATATTTTTAGTAACTACAAGTATTCTATTTATTGGAAACGTATACAATTTTAATGTACAATGATTTTAATTTTTTGGTATGATGTTGACCTTATCATGGAATTGACCAGAGGCACTAGTAGCAAGACTCAAAGTATAATACACTAAACAAGTGTGGGGTCTACTGGGGGTGTAGCCATGTTCCTGTGAGTTCTCTTCCACAGGTGGTGGCTCTTTATTATTATTAACACATCAGGTTACATACTGTCTATGTAAAAACTTTATATCCTGAATGGGGTGTGATAAATGTGTATAGTTAAATCACTTATCACCACATGCATGAGTAAATGTAGTTAGGTTATAATTAGATATGATCAGGGCCTGTCCTGCAAGATTTGTAATTGATGTCACATAGATCTGGCATTGTCACAGCGGTAAGTGAATGTGCAATAACGACACAAACAAATAGTTGATTTAAAGAGGATGTATTAGAGCTCATCAGCTATAGCTACATATTTACTGAATACAATCAAAGAAATTTAAATCTGATAAACTCTTCTTTAAAGGGTGTGAAGACTGGCGCAAAAGAAACGTCTAATGCCGGTAATTTGACCTAGTTTCGAATGAGGTGTAACAGAAGTGTTAAACACCACCATCGATCCCCCAAAAATACACACACAGCTTCCTACCGTCGGTAATTAGACACTAGTGTACAGTCAGTACATACAGCTGCGGTCAATACCCACAGCACAGTATACAAACCATACAGCGATGGACATCTCAGGTCCAGCTAAAGATAACAATTAAGGTATCACGTTTCATTACTGTCTGCATTTTGTGACACGAACAAAACGTCACTTGCAAGCAACAGAAAGTTACTCTGTCCTATTGTTGGCACGCTCTACCAAGCAACAGAGGCAGGGCTACTGACAAATAGACACTGTGACATCACCAATGACATCACACTCATGGTTTCTACTCGCTTAGTAGAGATATGTGTAGAGAGATTCTATGCACAGACATGTGTATCGTTTCTGTTGTAGAGAGTTACTGTGGTGGTCAAAGTGTAATAATGTTCTACTGGGACTTAGAAGTTGGAAAAGTATATTATTATGTTTATAAATGGCTTGTAAAATACAGTACTGTTTATAGTAACCTAGATCTGGGAGGTGTGATGTAGGAGTGTACTTCATGTCTCTGCTACCAGCTCAGAGATTGTACAGGTGAACTTATGAGTGGCGGAGCGTCCATACAGTCAGAGGGGGCGGATGCCCCCCCTGACGGACTCAAATGGACTGCTGGCGCCCTTTTCAGCTTTTTACCATTTTTACTTATTTGCGATTATTGACTTTTTTTATTGCGCTCTCAAATACCTATTGATATTTGTCACATTTTGTTGGTGTAATTTTCTGACAAAATGGCGATGACACCTATTTATTCTTCGTTTACCTGCAAATTAGCAAGGCCCGGAAAGGGTCATTTCCTGCGATCTAGGGAGTATCTTTACTCAAAAAAATTTTGGTACGCTCTGCGCCAACCTGTGGTGGCGCTCCACTTAGATAGTGTCGAAAGCGCCTCTACAGACCATTCTCGCCCCCTCTGACCAATACCCCTAGCTTCGCCACTGGAACTTGCATGGTAAAGGGAAGGGGCAGATAGTGTTATATTAAAATGCTCACTGTCATAGCTTTAATGATACTGTAAGTGTAGACTTTGTGCATGCATGTATACGGTACATGAGAGAAATGGCTTAATATGACCCAGTTCTAAGTGAACATGTGGATATAATGTGGGAGTTTTAGTAAGATTATTGAATATATTGCAATAAAATAGTCAATACTACATACTGTAACAGTACAAACCAGGCATTTGTTGTAGACTTGACAAAGGTGCTGGGTATATACAGTATATATGACTAATATCTTAATACACACAAAACACTATTTAAGCCAATTAAGACCTTGTATATTATGTGTGCATGTTGGTGCTTGCATATTATTTTATTGATTATTTTCTGAATACCCAAATTAGTATTTTGAAGATAGTGGTGAGTCATGTTTAACGTTATAGGAATGTTGACATCAGTTGGCAAAATTTGATGTCAGAGTTATGAAATGAATGTTACTAAGAAAGAAGATGGGTTGTAGAGATTTATGGCTGAACAATTTATATCAGAATAGCACAATTGATTATTACTTAATGTTGTTCAATTGAAAGTTATTGCTTTAATGTTAATACAGCAAAATATGTTACAGTTTGGCATTGCTATCAACCATTTCCTCACTGAGACAGTTGAATTATCTTGAACACTCATGGCTCAATATCCAGTAAAAATGTTCAGGTTTGTGGCCGGGTCCTATCTAATGAGTACCGAAATAGGTCTAGATGTGACCATGACTGTCAATGTTGCATTGTATCTTTGTTAACCTTTCTCTTTTGTAATATTACTTTTATTGTCTTTCCCAGGATGTCCAGAAAGTAGCTTATAAAGGGCCCAGCGAATCAGGGGTTATGGTGTCGCAGTATTGTAAAGACAAGTCAATATCTATTTTGGACTGTGGTTCAGGCACAGGCTTGGTTGGAGAAGTGGTAAGGGTCTCTTATTGAATTGAATTTGTTTCTTTGTCTTTCTTGTTTACTCTGAGGACTGCTTTATTCTGGAGATGACCTTTCCATGGGTCAATATTAACCTAGCTAACAAGTAGAGAAGCTATATTTTGAAGGAATTTCTGTAAAGCTGTTGTCCACTTATTTGTGATGAATTTGTGTTACAGTTTGACATGGTCTGTTTGTCAGTTTTGTACTTCTCAAGAATAAAATTCTTCATACATAGTTTCTTAATTGAATAAATACATTAGAAACTCTTGCCATTGAATCCTGCTGGGTTGGCAAACTTGGCATGTGGTTTAGTGTTTATCCCATTGCATCATATCGGTATAGTGGGAGTTGGTGGGTTGGCTTGTCATGTGGTTTAGTGTAGATCCCATTGAACCCTATTGGTAAAGTGGGAGTTTGATGGGGTGGCATGTGGTTTAGTACATATCCCATTGCATCCGATTGGTATTGTGGGAGTTTGGTGGGTGGCATGTGGTTTAGTGTATATCCCATTGCATCCGATTGGCATCGTGGGAGTTTGGTAGGGTGGCATGTGGTTTAGTGTAAATCCCATTGCCTCCTATTGGTATTGTGGGAGTTTGGTGGGTTGGGCATGTGGTTTAGTACATATCCCATTGCATCCGATTGGTATCATTTGAGTTTGGTGGGTTGGCATGTTGTTTAGTGTAATTGCATGCTATTAGTATAGTGGGAGGTTGGTGGGATGGCATGTGGTTTAGTGTATATCCCATTCCATCCTATTGGTATCGTGGGAGTTTGGTTGGGTGGCATGTGGTTTAGTACATATCCCATTGCATGCTATTAGTATATATAGTGGGAGTTTGGTGGGGTGGCATGTGGTTTAGCTCGTCTGCCATAGTACAGTAGCTATAATGTAATGGTCACAGAATTATTTTGTGACAATGTCATTGTTGGAAAAGAGAATAATTGTTGCTGTCTAGACTACGTATCTGTCCATGTATCAGCTGTTGAAATTTGTGCTCAATACCTACATATGTATCCTCTGTTTTACCTTCATGTCCAACTATGCATAGCATTACAGCTGTTGTCTTCACTTTTGTTCCAAATGTGTCAACTTCAAATGTTGCTTAAAAGGGATATTCCGGTAGCTAATGATGATAGGTTAATAAAAATGCTGCAAAGATTCTGCTTCTGTAGGTTAAAACTGCATCCTAATAGAATTTTGTACAGCAAAAATGTGATTTTTTTTTTTTTTTTTTTGGGCTTTTCGAATTTGTTGGTATTTTGTGTATAAAGTAATAAGGAAGTCAAAGCAAAATCAGAGAATGAACAAATAAAAATGTCAATCAAATCCCTGGACTATCCTTCTAATGTTTTGACTTATCATACAGTGGCCTGTTCATAGAAATGTTTAATTCCTTCTCTGAATTCCCTCTATTGTAGCTGTATCCTCATGGCTTCAAAAATGTCACTGCCTTGGACATATCCCAGAAGAGTCTTGACATTGCCAAGGCTAAAGGGGTGTACAGCAGGCTGATTTGTACACAAGCAGGCAAGCATCAGATGCCATTTGAAGAAAGTAAGTCAAAGCTACTCTACTTGTTGATTTTCTGTATTTTCCCCCCTTTTTTTTTTGGTAAACACAAATTGGTACTAATGATGTAGAGAGAAATGGAGTAGAGAAAACAGACTGAATAAAGGGTAGGGTTACCGAGTGGCACCCATTAGTGACTCATTTGATTTACACAAACCTGTGGGAGGGGGGGGCTGGGGAGGGGGGCTAAGGGAGAGGAGATGAAGACAATGATATACCTACAGTAGTTACCCAATCCTGTATTACCAATAATACAAGTGCTTTAAGAATCAGCTTGCTAACATCAGGTTCCCTGACTCGCATTTGCCCTTGCATTAAAACACACCTCAGTTACATCCTGTATATTGACTATTAACTACTGGCAGAGAGGTGCAACCAGTGCCCTTTATGACTACGGCTAACAGGTGGCACCCACTTGCATTTAATCAATGAATAGCCTGAATTTCAAGGCCTGCACGTTGGCTGGTAAACAAAATTATGTCCCCTCATTGGTAGGTTAGCAGAACTCGTTGCTAACACATATGGCCAATGGTTTAATTATTTGGATTTCCCTGATGTCTGACAATTGTTTCAACAGTTATCAGCTCGCCTAGCTTAATAAGCTATTGTCTCATGATGTAACAATTCCCAACAAATGTCTGGTTAATTGAACATTTCCAGTGGGTAAAGTACAGTATATATCAACATACAATACTGTACTGTATTGAAGTTACAATCTGTCATTGTTAAAGAACTGAATTTTGTCATACAAAACGTAGCAAGGAATCACAAAGCCCATTGTCTTTCTAGTTTTCTTCTTATCTGATCAGATAAAGGCAGAGCACTGGTTGTCTGTTATCAGAGATAAAATGTACTGAAATCTGTGTAAATATTGTACAAAGAGTAGAGAAAAGCACAGCCTACTGTGCAGTATTTGGTGAACATACTTAGTATGGTAAACTTGCATGTAGTGTACACACTGATCAATATAAGTGTATTCAGTGCTTATAATACTGTAGTCTATCAATCATTCATTGCTTGCATTAAGCCATGCTTTATGCAAGTCATGCTCTGATGATATCAGAGACATTTACCTGTATGTGTACCTGTGTGTGGGGGAGGGGGTGGCCTAGGTAAGGGGAGTGGAAGAGGAGTGGAACTAAGAGGAGGAAGGGGTTGGTATCTATGTAGCCTATGTACATTAGAAATGAGATTTATTGATGATGGTTTTAGATTTAGATTGTTCTCTATTATATTTTAATTTTAGCCTAGGGCATTCCTTAACAGCTCTGCTCACAGTTTTGACAAGAGAAATTGCCGGATTTATTTCCCAGTCATTCGTGTATTAGTATTTAGTACTGTATCCATCTTGCAGCTAATTCAGAGTGGTATGGTAAACTCAAGTTCTTGTGATCTTCCTGTCCAGGAATATTTCAAAATGTTTAGTTCTAATTAATACTGTACATGCTGCACTTTGGGCATGAGAGCTCATTCCATATACAGCTGTAGTGCAGGAATTGTATGACTGAGGTCATAGTTGAGGTTCACTTTCAAATTGAAATTAAATTTCCCTCTCTTTTTGTTCCTTGTTTTTGATTTCACACAGATGAGTTTGATGCATTAGTATGTGTAGGCTGCTTCATTCCTGGTCACATGAACCATGAAGTCTTCCCTGATTGGCTGAGGGTAGTTAAACCAGGTAAGGTGTCAATTCAATCTTTGCGGAAAGGATCATGGCGGCCAGAGGAAAAATTGACATTTGTCAGATGGAAGAGGAACAGGCATGTTCCAAACATCCTGCTGAAATTTTGCATTCAATTCCTACGTACCGTTTTCAAGAAAACAAACATTTGAAGTTGACACGTATTGCAGCAACCATTGTTTGCAGTGTGTAAAGCGAGAGATTGAAAGAGATTTTAGGTCAATATTGGTCATCGTGATCTTTGATTGCAATATTTTATTTGGAAAAGGTCATCCTCTCTGGGTTTACCAGTTCCATTCGGACAACCCAGAACCTAGAGGTCACTGGTTCGCATCCCATTCAAGCTGTTAATTTCATTGTCTAAAAGTTTCCAGTCTTTTATTATTCCTTTACTTATTTAGATTTTAATCTAGCAGATTCTGAATTTTTAAGATGTGTACAAGATCATCACAGATCACCACTGTAATATACCGACTTCCAAAAGACCAGAACTTATCATCAATAGTCAGACTTGACTTCTTCTCAAATTTGGCCTCTCTTGGAACGTTTTTGGTTACTTGCTGTAGACAGGCAAGTAACATAGGACAGTCAAGTTGGTGTGCATGCGTATGTGTGGGTGGGTGTGCGTGTTTATGTGTGGGTGGGTGTGCGTGTGTGGGTGTGCGTGTTTATGTGTGGGTGGGTGTGCGTGTTTGTGTGGGTGGGTGTGCGTGCGTATGTGTGGGTGTGCGTGTTTATGTGGGTGTGCGTGTTTATGTGTGGGTGGGTGTGCGTCTATGTGATGCCCTAGCTTGTAAACACAATATCTCAAGATTGGTAACCTCTGCTGGTCTCATATTTGGCATGTGTCTTCCCCTATAATTAGTACAAAAACTCTACTGTTTTGTTGGAGGTCAATGGTCGTTTGTGGTCATCAAAGGTGGTCATCAAGATAGGTTACATCACATAGCTCATGTCTGGCATGTGTCTTTCTTATAGTGCATGAGTACAAGAACTCTATTGTTATTCACTTCCAACTACTCTTGTGCTGCATATGTAATGTATTTAATGACAAGTAACCGCCGGGAGGGGGTTTCCTTCTGGTTTACTCAGTCGAACAGTTCCGTAATCCGATTTGCCACACCTCAAAACCTGGACATGTTTTGCAGATTTGGAAACCTTAGTATTTTCAGTGTTTTATTTATAGTAATGTTTTAGAATGCATTGATCACATTTGGATTGATGCAGATGACATTTTACTGTGAGTAAGGGGGGGGGGGGGAAGCATAAGAACTTCTTTCAATACGACCCGTTTCAAAAGTCCATTGTCTAGCTGCCCAAGCACCCCTGTGCTCAAAATCCCACCAGAAAATGGATGCTCTTGACCTATTGACCAAAATTATTGCTTTTCAATGTTGTTGTTGTTGGAAGTTGAATTGGCAAATTAGGGAATCTGATATGGTTTCTGTTTATTCAATGGTTTGAAAAGGACTCTGTTCACTGTGACCTTGGATGCACCACTGTAGAGATGAATGGGAAGCGTTCACCGCCCCCAGTATTTGAAATATTAAATTATAGTAAATTAAATTATATTAAATTTTTAATTTTTAATAATTATTATTATTATTATTTTTTTTTAAATTTTATAATATTAAATTTTTATAGATTTGTTGGATGGGGATTGTAAGCTTTGGTCCTGGGAAGCAGGAATGGGTGCAACAATTACACATCTCTTAACTCTCTGAACCCTCATGGAAAGAAGTTGGCATGATATATGCCGGTTTTCATCCACAATCATCACATGTGTATGGTTTTCAATTTAGATTCTGTTGGGTTTGTCACCTTCGCAAAGCTTAACTGAACTAATCTAAACTTTTGGTGTATTCTGAATAGAAAATGTTGACAGATGAATTTATTTTAAATTTATTTGTTTCTACAGGAGGCTATATCTTCCTCGTAATGAGGACGTCATATCTTCAAGAAGGAGAATTCAAAGGTCAGTTTGACCAGTCCATCCAAACCCACGTGGATGCCAAACGATGGGTCAAAGTAGAGGCAAGAGTGATTCCAGAATATTTTGACATGTTCGAAGGAGTAGGCTTCGTCTTCAAAGTCTTGTGAGTTTGGTTTTTGCCCGGAAAAACGTGAGAGGTACGTTCGGTCGAAGAATCAGTCAACCTGGAATTACAAGCCAACTCGGATGGATTTCGCTGATCGCATTCTCTGCTTAGTTATGAACAGTGTTAATTAATTTGATGGTGCCTGGAATAAAATTTATCTAGCTAGCTAAGGAAAAAACAGCACCGCACAGATACATTTGTATTCGGTAAATTTCAATTAGAATTATTTTACAATTTTACAAATTATATTATACAAAAATTATTAGTCTTTTCTGCTTCGTTTTAGTTTCATATAATTAATTATTATAATTATTGTTCGTCATGCTTGCAAAGTACCGTCTCCTGTTTGCCAGGATTTGAGCATCAAAATATGAATTTTATTTTTTTATTGAGGTCAGAAAAGTCACTAGATTTGTTAATTTGATAACTCCATAAGGAAAGCTTGGATAAACTTCATAGAACATAGTCTGTATAGTTTAATCTTTTTTTTTGGATAGGATTGTTGATGAGAGCTTTGAGGATTTATGACAACAAACTCATTTTCTTTATTCCATTTCATTTCATTCCATTTCATTTCCTTTTGTTAGTTTTAAGGGTTTGCTCAATGTAGTGTGTCAGCAACACATGGGTTAAAAATTCAAGAAACTGCTCATTTGAAAACTGTCACTGGATCAAAGTGAGATCTGTTGGCTGTCTTGATGGTAGCTGAGCACCCCCACACACCATGTGAAAAGTTTGTTTGTGTTATAGTTGGGACATCTTATACTTGCTATACAAGGAAGTCTGTCTAACACTGGGAATTATTTAACCATTTGTTCCAACCCAAGAGCTGGGTCCGGGAAACTATTTTAAATACTATGCATAGGACAAGCCGGTTCATTCCTTAATGGACCAGATATTGGAAGATGAAACCTGTCTTGTTTTGGAAAGAGGGGCCAATTGGTTACGCCATAATTGAGGGCATACTTTCATCTGATCCAAAGCCATAGATTTATGGCTATGACCTGCTCCAGTGATTGGTGTACACATGCTGCTACTGCTACACCAAGTAGACCTAGTACAACTGCCGTAACAGAGAACATGGTTAAGGTTGAATGAATAATCTACTGTTGGCACAGAAATTATTAATGTTGATAGATATATGGGTAGATTGTTAAAAAATAATACTCCATGGCAGTCGAGCTTGTAATTCTCTGCCATCTTGTTTCTTGAGGAATGACCCTTTAAGTAGTATCAGAGGTTCATCAGTGTAATAGTCACTGTATAGGACTAGTAGCCTACTGTACTGAAACAATAGCAGAACTGTATTCAAGACAACATTCCAATTACTTTAACTAAGACTGCTTCTTCCTTTGTAGGTACGCCAGAACGAAAGTTAACGATTATAAAAGTTACTGATTAATTTCAATTGTAAGAATTTCGTCGAACTGACACATTTTCATGTGTAAAACATCATACAGCAAGCTACTTCAATAGCTATAAGATAATTTCTTTAATATTTGATATTTTGATATGAAGCATGTATATCTGAGCTAACGGGTCATTTCATTTTGATGTAATTTTAGAATCGCCTATACAGTATCAAAGATAAAAATCATACACAAAAAAAAAAAAATGTGTGTAATTACCAATGTATTATACAATAACAGATATATACTCAACTAAGTTATCAGTGTACCCTCCACAATAAAAATAAAATGACACATCACCAAACATACATGACTCCACGCCAAGGGCGTAGGAACCGGGGGGCTGGGGGCGCCAGAAAAATATGGGGGAAAGTATCATTCCGCCCCCCCCCCCCCGCTTCGCAAGCCAGAAAACCCCTTTTTCATTTCCAAATGAGAAAAAAATCTCATTTGGAGCACCAAATTATATCTAAGTCCAGGTGAAATGCAAAATTATTTACAAAATGGAGTGGGTGTTGAAGTGTGCTATATTGCACCAAATTGCATCTGAGGCCACCTGGAAATGCAAAAAATTACCAAAGGGGAGGGGGGGACACCCCCTCCCCTTAGACCGCCCTTAGAACAAGCATTTTACTGCAACGCCCAAAATACTTTTCCACAATGCGACTTTGAATTGTCTAATTTTATCATTCCTCGATGACTGCATGGAGATAATATATGGAGATTCAGAAACTCCAGGAACATACTTTCAAAACTTTTGGCTGTTACTGAATACAGGCGCGTAGCCAGGAATTTGCCAAGGCAGGGGCGAAAATGTAGGCAAACTATCAGAGCCGTAAATACGGCATTGCAAACTATCTAAGCGTAGCGCCACCATGGGTTGGCGCGAAGCGTTCAAGAAAATTTTGGCTGAAAATGCCTCCCAGATCGCTGGAAATGGCACTTCCCAGGCCTTGTAAGTTGCATCTTAGCATTTTCTCTTTTGAAATTACTAACGATATCATGAAAACATTAAAAATAAAAAAAATATATGCTCAAGGTGGGGGGGGGCGGCTGCCCCCTTCGCACCCTTCGCCCCCCCCCCCCTTTGGCTACGAGCCTGTCTGAATACTAATGACTTTCTCTTCTTGAAAACATCAACCCAACTATCTCTGAAGGTGCTCATAGTAGGCTACTTCCATTTCATGTCAGTATATGTTGTAATTGTCAATGTCCAAGTCATCTTACTAGAGAACTTTGTAGACGAAAAGATCTGTAGGATAATTTTTCTCAACTTCCGGTAGATTCTTTTTGCTCATCAACTCCAGCTTCTTGGTGTTCTTTAAATCTTCCATGACCTCATGAAATTTGTCGGCGAACTTTTTGGAGTAAAACTCTTCCTCTCCTTGTACAACCTCAATGTAGCATTCACGAAATGAAAATATGAAAACGCCACCTGTAGAAACGAGATTACCAAATTACATTAACTGCATTTAGTCTCGAGTCTTTTTTTTTTTTAATCAAATATTGTATATGCATGTAGCATTATTATACCGATACAGCTTATCCAATATCAAATATCGTATATTCATGTAGCATTATTATACCGATACAGCTCATCCAGGGGGGGGGAGGGAAGGGGGGGTCGGTCGGGAATTCGGGCAGTTTCCGAAGACTAAAGTGGTCAGATGATAGAGGTCCAAAGTCTTCGTTAAATAGTGTATTCCTTATTTTGTACAAGAATTCCTCCTACCAAGATTTAGATCGTTGTAATGGTTGGAGGGTTTTCAGTTAACCTCATCCACTATATACATGTGTATAGGCTATTTACCAATACACGTTTTCAAGTTATGTGGTTAGCAACTTAGCACTTTGCAAACTGCATGTGGTCAAAAACTAATGCGGGAATTACAAAACGTTACTAAATCCGCTTTGCTCCAGGGAAGCCAGATGGGTTAAAGAAGGGTTAGAGAGTTGGCGTTCTCAAATAGTATAAAAGATCGTATAAAAGTCCGACCAAGTAAAGTTTCCCGTATGATGTCACGCTGCTTCAAGACAAACCAAGAATTTAGCATCTCTCGGCAATTCATTATATTTGCTCCTCTGTTCGTTCGTTCGTTCGTTTCTATAGTTCCATATATACGGTGAACGATTAGGCAATAAGTAAACCTTAGTAATCGATGTATTTCAGTATACTATATATTCTGGAGTACTACTTTACTTCACACAGTCTCTGACTGTTGTATATAGTTGCTGTATAGCAGTGTCGTCCAGAGCCAGATCGAACCACATGGACAAACTTTGTCATTGATTCCCTTTTTGAAGTCTTCGTTTTTTCTTAGGTATAAACTGAAAACGGTAATAAGTTTCTCTTTATCCCAAATTCCACCGCCCCTTAATTGGTGAACCTGGACCGCAAGGCGTATAGCCTCGCTGACCCATCTCCCCCCCCCCCCCCCCCCTCAACTCCCTTTCGTCTTGACTGATTGCAAGAAATCCGTGTCACTAATTTTACTCTTTTTGACATTGCATTTCATGTCCCGTCTGGCACTCTTACCTGGCTTCACTATCTTGATCAGTTCTCGAATAGCATCAGGGCTGATGTGAGCTGGCACAATGCATCCAACACAAATTAAGGCGTCAAACTCATCTGATGAGAAGTCAAATCGACAAAAATCGGGACATTATAGTAGCCAATTGGGGAAATATGCAAAACCACACGCATTGCCATTGGCAATACACCATGTAACATCGCTAGTAGGAATATTGTAAATTGTATATATGAAGAAAACACAAGTTCTTCAAGTTATGAATGTTCGAACGTAACCGGCGGCGCACCGGAAGTAAACTCTGATTTGTTCAAAAGTTATGGGTGTGATTCAGCATAATCATGATTTATTTTAATTTTTTATTGCGCTCTCATCTACCTATTGACATTTGTCACATTTTGTTGGCGATGACACCTATTTATTCTTCGTTAGTATCTGGAAATTAGCAAGGCCAGGAAAGGGTCATTTCCGGCGATCTAGGAAGTATCTTTACTCAAAAAATATATGTACGCTCCGCGCCAACCTGTGGTGGCGCTCCGCTTAGATAGTGTCGAAAGCGCCCCTACAGACCATTCTCGCCCCTCTTGACCAATACCCCTAGCTCCGCCACTGCTAGGAGTGATAAGATTTGTCCAAATAAAATATGGAATGAGCATGTAGATTTTGATATTATTGGTTCCCATTTAATGTTCCATTTGGATGAGAGTCGATCAGGGGCGCAACCACCATTTTTGCGCTGGGGTGGGGGTTGTAGGTGAGGGGATAACATGTTATGTCGCCCGGCGGAGCGTGTCAACGTATGTAAGAAGGGTCGTAAAAAGATACACGCACAACAAACTCGACAGAGAGGTCTACTCATGGGGGGGGGGGGGGGGAGGGACATAAAAAATAACCGTGAAACAAATATAAATAAGAGAACCTCTAAGAGGAAAAAATGTAACCTGTTTTTCTTACGGTCATTGAATGGCATTTTATCTTTTCCGACGTCAAAACAAAAGAGTTTTTTGTAAATTCCTTTCTTCTCAGCAACGTCTAGACATTTTTGAGAAATATCCGCAGCTGAAACATTGGTAAA
>KN886276.1:0-14668 GCA_000934455.1 Apostichopus parvimensis
TGTGCCCTATCATTGTTGGCGCAAACCTAATGAATATTAATGAGGTTATGGGGTCAAACATAAACTCTTTACATTGCAATAACTCAGCAACCTTAAGTCGGATTGTAGCCAAACTTGGTATACAGTTGGTGGTTAATAGCTGTTACATGTAGGTCATACAATTTTTGAGACCATCTTGACCCAAAACAAATTCGGACATATTTTTGGGCTGGGTGGACATAGGATCGTTCATAAATGACCAAGAAACAACAATATTTGGATATAATGTGGGAGAAAAGTAGTATGCATTATTTTTTGTCTTTGCTACTGCAAAATGAGTTGACCAAGTGTATAGGCCTAGGTCTGGGGTTTTTTTTTGGGGGGGGGGGGTTTGTTGCATGATTTTGTTGAATGATGAAAGAGTTGTAACAATCCTGGGAGTCTCTGACTCCTAGTGCTGTGCATACCTGATATCAACAATTTAGAGGAGTTGCCCATACCTGCATCAAACCTAGTGTGTGTTCTTCAAACAAGATTGGAATTAATCAAACTAAGAAATCCTACCCTAGGGCAAATCCTTAAGGTTTTTTTCTGGTTGTCCCTCGGATTACTAGGTCTCCCATTTTGGTTCTCCGAAAAGCAAATTTGGTTGTCCGAAAATGTAGCACAATTGCAAAGCAGTAATTTGTACCCAAGAAAAGGTAACGCCTGCAGTTAACATATTTGGAATGTGGTTTCCCCATAATTGTATTGGGTAGAGGTCAAAGGTCATTTGGGGTCAGCAGAGTGTAAGTGAAAATCTATAAAACGCTGTGTCTCTAGGATATATGCTCAGCCTACATTACTATATGAAGACATTATCTAGGATACATGCTCACTCTACATTACTCTTTTCTTTCTTCAGCAGCAAGCAGCAAAGAGAGCAAATCAGAGGCCGAGCCTGAAGAAATAACAGTGCAGCTACCTGAAGATGACACAGAGGACATTGCTGCCACAGTACAAGCAGAAGCTTTAGTTGAGGAAGCACCAGCCAATCCACCCAGAGGGGGTAGACCCAGGCGCAAGCAAAGGACACCCAGGGTCCGTGCAATGTTTGTGGATCCTGATCAGATATCTGAGGATGAGGACGAGGTTCAATACAAACCTCCTGCAAAGAGAGGCAGACCACGGGGATCAAAGAAGGCAATCACTGCATCCCAGTCAAAGATGACAAAGGTCGATAGGAAACCATTGAAATCACCCCGCAAACAGAGGAGATGGACTATCTGCGAATATTGCAACTTTTCAACTTCCACCGTAAACAGACAAAAAGCCCATGAAAAAACCCCTATGCACGAGGAAAACGTCGCACGAGAGGAAGGCATCGAGCGGCAGTTCAGATGCCACATCTGTGAAGAGACTTTCTGCCTGGACCGGGCATTACGTTCACATAGCAGAGTCCATTCCTCTAAAGCTGTCTGTCAACAGTGTGGGATGTCATACCCTACAAAGGTTTCACTTCGTAAACATCTGGAAGAGAGTGGACATTCCACCAAATACTCCTGTAACATCTGTAGCAAGGAGTTCCCTATCGAGGCACACTTGAAAGTTCACATGACGGTACACATGGAGGAGAAACCGTACACTTGCAATGAATGTGACTTCAAGACCAAGCGTAGAGCCGATTTGAACATTCACATGAAGAGGCACTTGGGCATCAAGCCGTTCAAGTGTACCCTCTGCACCTTCAAGAGTGTGAAAAGATCGGTACTGACACGCCACATGGAGACCCACAAGGACCGTCCCAGGGACCTCATATGTGAGCAGTGTGGTGCTGCATATTGCTCCAAGATGGTCCTCCAGCATCACATCTTCACCCAGCACCAGAATGGTAGACGGTACAAATGTGAATTTGAGGGATGTACGTACATCTTCTGTTACAAATCAGAACTGGTGGCACACAACCGGTCCCACACCAAAGAAAAGCCATACCTGTGTTCAGTCTGTGGGTATGAAGGTTCCAATACCTATGCTCTCACCAAGCACATGAGGATTCATACCAAGGAAAAGCCCTTTGTGTGTCCATTTCCAAACTGCAAGTATGCCAGTCGTTTCTCTGCACATCTGGTCAGGCACAAACGCTTGCACACCGGTGAGAAACCCTACAAGTGTCCTTTTTGCAATTATCGTTGTAACGCCCAAGAGAACCTGAGAAAGCATGTGAGAAACACTAAGAAACATGCTGGAAAGAACATGTACATGTGTAAAGACTGTGAGTTTACTACCAACAGCTACAAAGACCTTGTTCACCACACCAGACTGAAGCATGGTAACGAATACATCAAACTTCAGGATGTGTCTAGAGTCTGTGGTATATTCCAGCCTGGAGCAATGAGCAACACCGTACCACAGAATATCGTGGAGCAGGCCTTTGCCGAGAGCTTGGTGGGTACCGACGGTATGCCGGAAGACAGTAACGACGTGGCCAAAGTTGTCCCTAACCAGAAGAGTAAAGGACAGGACCAAGAAACTCAGGAGGAGGCAGAGCTTGTGATTGATCAGACCGGTCTCATCCATCAGGCGATCACTCAAGCTACGAGCAACATCGCAGGAACCTCAGATGGTAGGAATGGAGAACAGCAGCACTTTCAGCTTCAGGCCACTCCACAAGGAAATGGAGATTATCTGGTCATCGGTCCTGTCTACAATGGACCACGTGGCCAGACGCAGGAGGTAGAACCACAACAATTGGAAATAGCCTCGAGCGGAGCAGCGTCTGCGAGCCAAAGTTTTGCCGAAGCTATGAGATGTCTGGCTCAAGGTCCCGATGAGAGGTCGCACCAAGTGAGCTTTGTGGTCACAAATATCGTCCACAAGGATGGTGGATTACCCAGTCAAGGGACTCCTGCACAACCTCCCCAGGAAGTAGCCATCCACACCGTCCCCCAGGCAAACGGTTCCGCTCAGTACTCCTACTACAGTAACGGAGCTCCCGTAACAGGTCAACCAAGGCCAGAGGGAGAGGTGGTTGCTACACCAGTGCAGATAGTGGCAGCGACATCAGTAGCTACTACACAGCAAGGCTATGTCCCAGTGGGTCGTGATGACCAAGTGGAAATCAGGACCATCCCCATGGCGACAGCCTACCAGACAGTTGCGGCCGATTCTCTGCCTTCGACGTCTCGTCAAGTTCAAGTAGCCACCGGAAGTGGAGAAGGTGGCCACCTACCATTTTCACAAAGTTTAGTGCAAGCTGTCCAGCGAGTTAGAGAGACAACAGATGAGGTCACAGCTGTCACGATCTTGCAAGAAATGGATGCCAATGCAGACAGAATTCTACAACAAAAAGACAATAATTGAATCACCTATTTTGCTAATTCAAGACATATTCCACACCAAATAGCTGTACATAAAATGAATTTGTATCTCTGTGCGATTAACCGATGCACTAGAGTGTACTGTTTCATCATCTGGTAGGTGATTTCTATTCTTAAATTGTACCATACATTGTAGGCTGATTCTCATGTTACTGTTTACCATTTTTAACCGATTTTGCGACACAGAAATAATGAATTGTTATAGTTTTTATTTGTAATTTCCTTACATTTGCCTTTACAAAGCTATTTTCTCTTGTGGACTCATTTCCCAGCCATTTATTAGGGTGTGTTGACTGCAGTTGGTTGTGATTCCCCAATATGCAGTAATAAAATTATTGTGTCATCTTACTAGTACAACAGTATGCAAATTTATTACAGTGATAAGTCTAGTTTGGGGTGAATAATTCTTTCTGTACAACCAAAGGACTAAAATAGTTTGAGTGGGATAAGTACTCAGTTGGGAGAGCATGCTATTCCTGAAGTAACTGGTTGTGCTATCAATCCTGGCATCGTTGTTTATTTCTGAATAATTTGTAGCCATGAAAAGCAAACCTTTCATAAAAAGATAGTTGATTGTAAATATAAGGAAAAAGATATGGCACATACTGCCAATCATAGTACAAGGGTGTTTTCGTCTTGTATAATCTTCCAAGACTATAAAAACAATTTCAAATGATGCTTCCTTGAAATGAGATAAACATTGTTCAGCACTAAACATTCAGAGCAGATCATGATAACAGAGGAAGCTATCAAGGATATAAACACATACCATTGTTCAGAGAACAATTGTTCAGAAGAGGATGTTGTCTAGGTACCTTCAGTACATTAGTAATATATCTTTAACACAAGTAAACTTTTGTGATATGGAGCATATTGGTGGGGAAAGGATATACGGTTTCAGACACATAATTATTCAGGCACAGAATCTGGCATAATAAAGTAAGCCAGTGATAGAATTAAAGTTATCAAAACAAGTTATGTATTGTGACTGCAGATAGTTGAGACTTGGTAACTTGAAAAATACAAGTAGATTGGTCTACGTGGTCAGTTCAAGCTAGACTTGCAATTAACTTGACGACAATATTATTTAGCAATTTATCTTATTATAGGACAGTCATTGATCTCATTTATTTATTCCAAGTAGTATAAATGAAAATTAAGAATAATTGAAATATTGAACCCATCAGGTTTAGCTCAAAGATAATATGTCACGCACATTACAACTGCTTAAGTGCATCACCGTTATGCAAGAATAGCAGCAAAGAGACTAGTAACCAAGAACTTGTAAGTTGATATCTAAGTGTGTAAAGAAATGTATTAACTTGTATTGAGTTGTAATGATGTAATTAATAGTTCCATTGTTTCTACATTGTCTTCTTCTTACTTGAATATTATTAACAATACAGTCTTCATGTATTTTATACCAAATCAATTTATTAATTAAAAAATTGTTTGTCAAATAGGGTTGGTTACTCCATACCATAGTGGGTTCTTTATGTAATCCATAATTATGAACAAAAGAAATGTGGATGATAAATTTGTTTTCCTAATGGCTCGGCGGGGGGGGGGGGGGGGGTGGGGGGGGGGGGGGGGGTTTGCAAGGGGAGTAGGATGTGTGTATCAGCATAAATTGCACAGTTGGATATGAAACCCACCTTAGCTGTACAATTCTTGAACTTTGGTTTCAAGGGGAATCTAGCAAAGATTTCATACCCGGATATTCTTCAGTATATGAATGTTTACTCAGGAAGTGTAAGTTATTATTAATAACTCATCTGGAGGTATTTGCAAGGTGATTCTCAAGATAAGTGTTAAGTCTTTTATTATGTCCCATAAAAGTAGTTTGAGCAAAGCACTATCATTACAAGCTACATTTGTTGTACCATGTTCTCAATTGATGGCAGGGATCTGAGTTGTACAACTCAACCTGTTAATGCATGTTTACTGTAGTTACAGGTGGTTTTTTCTTTTTTTATGTCCCATAAAAGTAGTTTGAGCAAAGCACTATCATTACAAGCTACATTTGTTGTACTGTGTTCTCAATTGATGGCAGGGATCAGAGTTGTACAACCAGCTAATGCATGTTTAGTTACAGGTCATGTTTTTTTTTATTGGGAACTTGTTGCCAAACTGCATCATCCTACATAGTGAATGAATGTTGCTACCAAGTATGACAGTAATTTAAGAAAATCAAGCCAAAATACCTTTTTGGAGATAATTATTTTCTCCCACTGAGATATTCAACTAAAAGCCAATGTGTTTAAGCCATCTGAGAGGTGGAAGAGCTGCATGTGTACCCAGGGTGTAGTGTAGTTCAGCTACTTGCTGAAATTTATAATTGGTGATCAGAGGAGTGCAGCATGGATGAATCATGCATCAATTATACTGTGGGTAGAATCTTGGTGTGTGTGTAGCTATTTTTGATATTTCACAAATCAAAGATGTTACCTAGTGTAGGATCCCCTGGCCAGTTAAATTGTATTTTATGATTAAGGAGTTCAAAAAATTTTATGTAACATTTTGATCTTTGTATATTTAGATAAGCCCATATTATTGTTGATATTGAGGCACCTTCATTAATGTTCATTAATGTTTCTGTTGGGATTCAAGGAATGGAGTGAGTTGGTCGGTGGAAATTGAAATTTTATGAAACAGAATGGTTGCTGGAATACACACAGCTGGTGGTATTAACGGTGTATTATATCCCTCCATAAATAATACTTACACAGTTGTGTTAAAGAGGAATGAAATTTGCTAGCCTGTTACTTGTCAAAACACAACTTACTCACTAAGCCTAGTCTAGCCAACTTTGTGCAGGAGTTGGTCAAGAATTGTTGGGATCTTTGCCCACAAGCAAGGTCAAGTTTTGAATAACTTAATCACCTTTAGGTCATAAGACATGCCTCATAGAGTTATGAAGTTCCACCCACGATTGTTTTTGCTAGTTGTTTAAAACACATACTGCACTGTGTGATTGTAAGTAATCCACACATTGCAATATAGAATAAACTGTATGACGTATGTGAATGCGTTGTGGAGGTATTTATTTTAAATAATCACTCATATTACAGAAATCATGAGTGACATAGGTTACTCATGTCATCTCTATATAGTTAAGTCCTAGTTGGGACCTAGCTAAGTCATGACTAATTATGTTTGAATCTTTTAGCTACATGCTCAAGGTAAATGTTTATATCTGTCTCTTTACTGAAGTAAGGTTTTAATCAAACATCTTGATTACAACAGTCCAGTGGCCTGTGTTACTGCACACTATTGCTCTGTATGTCTAACATCAGCTCTTTCTGAGTAAACTGCCTAGCACCATCTTTAGTGATCACAGCACTTCTGTTTTATCAAGACCCTCTCTCTCTCTGTAAAAACCAAAATGAGAAAAGAACCTTTGCAATCGCCCAATTGAATTCCAGGATTTGATGAAACGAAAGTAATAGAACCGTTCTTATTTTGTGATTATCTATCCAACAGCTTATGGTAAAGCCTATGGGATTATTTTCAGCATGAAGTCATTGTAATACTCACATCGTAGTAATAATTATCTAAGATTAATTTGAGGTATGAAGGTCACTACAGTACCAAGTGTTATCAATTGTTACAATGGATTATGATCAAAATACAGCAGCCTGAAGGCAAAGTTGTGTACACTGTCTCTTTTTATGATTGAAACTTGCAAACATTTTCGGGAGAAAGCATTTCAGTGGGAACTTTCCGTTGGTAGAGATAGAATAGAGTACATCGTTGTACACAAAGATACTCTAATTTACTTTCGTGGTCATTTCTTTCCCCCTTAACATTGTTATTTGCTTTTTTCATTATTGTGTGGCCATCAAAGGTAATATTTTCTTGGGGTGGGGGGAGGGGACATCCTTATGTCAACAGATTAGATACAGTGGTGTGGCCTGGCGGCACGTGCCCTCCCAAAAAAATATCGTGCTCCCCCAGGTGCTATTTGTAGTGTTAAAAAGAAATACTCAAACAAAAACTTCTTTTACCAAGGATGAAACGTATTATGTTCATCAGTAAAACTTCTGTCCACCGACCATCACAATAACCAGTGGTTTTCTCACTACACAGAGGCCCCGACCTGAATTGCTAGTGCTTAAACTTCACTTCAGCACTCTTATTTGAAAACATCAAACCAAAAGGTGAATTTCCATTTTTTGTATAACTTTTTTATCCTCTTCAATTAAAAACAAATATCAGATAGATAAGCCCGAAAATTCTTGAACACATAGTTACTTCAAGTTGCAAAATATAGCACCAGATTGCATCTAAGGACCCTTAATTAATCAAAAATTTTATCAGGGACACCCCTCTCCCTTAGGCCCCCCCCCCCCCAGGTGGCATTCACAAATAATCATTGTGTCCCCCTAAGATTGAAATGTCTGGCAAACCCCTCTGATTGGAAAGTCCATAAATTCAACACGACAGCTGGGTACCTGCTGATTAATTTAGGTAAATGATCACAGAAAATATTTTTGTCCAATTTAACCCAATGTTCCAATAACGGCATTGTAGCGCTAATCTTTCAATAGCCCAGTTATGAGGTCCAGTGAGAAACCCCCATCATGTCTGCCTTTGTGATCTTTGGGTTGCTATATCTCAGCAGCATGGACATATAAGTAGATGTGTGTCATTGTGCAGTTGCTACAAAAGTTATACGCTTTGTTCCAGCTAGTTCAAGGGGAGATTTATCACGTGGACAAATTCTTCAGAGCCCTGTCATTGTCTTGTAAATTGTGACTATGCCCTGCAACTGTAACAATAGCCAGTCATACCTTACTGTGCGTGAATAGCGCCACACTTAATCGACTATAGCATGTTGCTTTAAACATGACCGTAAACTATTATTTTAAGTTGGCCCATTCTTACCACTCTTTACCGATGTTCAGAATTGGTGGTATAGGCAGAAAGGGAAGGAGTGATATCATTAATTGAGTGTAGTATTTCCACTTCATTAAAATGGTACCACCTTATAATTTACCGTCGCGCTATCCCACATGACTATTCAAAATGAGCTTCGCTGTGAATAAACACCATCTGATTCGCACATTCATTGCTACGGAAGCATAGAAGAGACATGTAAATTGACGTTTTGATGAGATGCAACAACTCGTCAATATGGCAAGATGTTGAAAATTGACGTTTGACGACACGTTTTAAATCATCCAAATTTATGTTTGTCGAGATGCATCAACTTGTCATGATGACAAAAATAAACGGTGTTTTGTTGAGATGCATCGACTCTTCTAAGTGACAAAAACATGAAAATTACCAACTTACATGCATCCAAATCTGGCAAAATGACATAAATCTGGTATAATGTTGTTGAAGCGTCTATCTTTTTGAATACTCCATTTTGACAAGTTAGTGCATCTTTGGAAAAATGCAAATTATCAAATTGTTGACATTTTGACAAGTTAATGCACTTTGTCAAAACGTCAATTTTCCGATCTTAATCACTTTGACGAGTTGGTATGGTGTAGTCAAACCGTCAATTTTCCGATCTTAATCACTTTGATGAGTTGGTGTGATGAAATCAAAACGTCGATTTTCTGATTTTTGCCATTTTGACTAGTTAATGCATCATCACAAAATGCAAATTTTCAAATTTTTGTCATTTTGATGAGTTGGTATTGGTCGACAAAATGTCAGTTCCATATTCTTGTCATCTTGACGAATTGTTGCATCACATCAATACGTTAATGGACATGTCTCTTCTACGCTTCCGTGTATTGTTAATCTTATACCATCAGCTAAATCCCGCTTCCTTTAGCGTAAATAAGTTCTGTTCATTAGACTATCTCAAGTAGTTTTATCAAAATCGGATCACATAGCCCCCTATCGCAACCGGAAGAGTGGGGACAGTGTCCCCGAATAATCTTTCACAGCTACGATTTTCACGTCGGCAATCATAACACCACTGAACTCTGATTTTATCCCTCCCTCTCCCGTCCTATCTAATCTCAAATCCTGGCGAGGTCTCTGCATGATGACGTCACTCGAGAACTCAGGCTAGTAAACTAGGATAGAAAGTTTTGAAATTAAAGTAAATAAAAAAAAGTTAATTCATAATTTCAGTTAAATTTTAGGGCGAGCGCAAAGACACTTCCGGCAAAGTTTGTGTGTACTGGGCAGCGATGTATAACATTGAATATAATCATAATTAAAAGTTGAAGAGCCTCTCATCACTTTATGATGCTATAGTCTAGAAATCAGTGGAGGTTCGAGGGTACAACAGGTTGATTACGACAGCGGTTACTATGCAAACATGAACAAGGGGACATTTTATTCCTTTACCCATTGGAACGGGGGAAAACAGTTTTGTTAGGCTCCTCCAAATCAATGGCGTGCGCACAGGGGAGGGCGTGGGAGGGAGGAAGAATCCTCCCCTGCCTTCGAACTACACTCGGGGAGTAGGTTCAGCCAGGGGATTTTGGTATTCACCCGGGAAAGAACTGGACCCTTTTCGACCTCACAGAAAGTATTTATTGGCAAAGCCTTCGTTTAGTGCTATTTATATGGGCCTCATTTATATCCCAGACCCCCTACACAGGAGTCGGCTTCAATTACTACAGAGCTGTTACCTTCTCTGTAACATTCTTCATTCGCCGTGGGATTTATCTGCAAGTTTAGCTGATTACCTAAATCATTCAGGAGATCGAAATTTTGAATTTGCCCGTCCCATCTTCCAACCCCACACCCACCGCCTATGGACATCCTGTGCACGGCACTGCTCCATATCACGACAGATTTGGGCTTTATCAGTCGAGCAAATCATTTATTGCACGAAGTTCGTGTCCGGTGCTGACCGTTCGGGCAATCGGACAGTGCCCTGTAGCAATAGGTAGCCCTCTTGACTCCATAGCCTCCTAATCGAATAAGATGTTTAGTACGTCGCTAATTGCGAATGTTTCGTCAAGTGTAGTGGGTCTTATCCATGGGTCTTATCCATGTAAAATAGGTTGTATTCAGGTAAAATTCAGGTAAAATAGGTTGTATTCAGAAGTGGGGTAAATATTGACTCCATGTCTTTCCGTTGCGTGTGTAAAGGCCAAGCCCCCCCCCTTCCCCCACCCTGCCCCTTCTTCAACCACACACACTTTTCATTGATGGAACCCTGTCTATGCCTTCAGCTTCGAGTGGCGTTCTGGACATTTCCGTTATATTCATAGAAATTGGATCTTCCCCACCTCTCTACATAGTTCTCCGAATTCTTGAGTTATTTGACTAAATCAAACGCGGGGGTTGCAAACCTTCACATTTCATTTTAGTAGAAGTATTGCCCCTCTTCAACCCTCACGTTCTCTCCATTTTTCTTCTCTTCTCTTCTGATCTCTTCCTCCCAACAATCAGTTTCTTATTTGAATCAAGAAGAAAAGTTACGTCTCCCTCTTTTTTGTTTACTTTTGCAGCTGCTGAAGGTTTAAGCCACGCCTACTTTGCTACTCATCATGCATGGCCATATTGCAATTGCTGGGTTTTCTATTTACACTAATACGTACGTTACCTACTCTGTGCATTGACAATAGCCATCATGAGGATAAAAAATGTTCTAACCTTTCTGCGAAGATTAACATATTCTTCACCGTTCTTTCGTTATTAGTTACAACTAAGTCACTATCAGAATGCCAAGAAGGAAACAACTTACTCCAAAACGTCTTAAAGGTAAGGGTCTTACTTTGTTTAGTAGGCAATAGTGGAATGTCGTCTGCCGAGGTCTGTCGCATTGCAACAGTAACTTTTGTACGGTCTAGCACCGTTGAAAGTTTGTGTTACGGTCCGCTCTGTATGCAGCTGTTGTGACATCTCATTTACTATGCGAAATCGGCGGTGTTCTTTTGCAATTGACGCACAAGAAGTGACAGATTTGATAGCAAATTCTCTATGTTACTGATTGACGGATGTCGGTCAAATACCCTTGAAGCCTATGTTGGGCGTCGTAAGCGAGACTTTCAATCATTATTCAATCAGTCCTCAATTGTTGTCGGCGATACGTGACACAAAGTAAAGGGAGACAGTCCCGACTTGACGACGCCGAATTAAGGTTTGACAGGACCTTGGAGAGATAGGGTAACCGAGACCAAGTTAGCTTCTGTGTATCAATGCTCGAATCTTAAGCAGGTTTGTCTGAAGAATGTTGGCAATGAATAAATGGTAAATTTCTTATGTGAAGAGTTAGAATATTATGAAAATAAATTGATACTGGAATGGCCAGTTAATTCTAAAAATTATAAAATGTTACAAAATTAGATAGTCCTAGGCTACAGTGTTTTATTGTATTGAGACGTACAGTAGGCCTATAACTAAATTCTCAAGTAGATTTCCCAAGAATCCCTTATATACACAAGTTGAAAGAGAATTGTTGGGGAGAGGGTAGTTGATGGGGGCAGGGTGTGTGGGGGGGGGGGATCTGTACATACATTCAAGGGTTATGTCTGTAATCTTAACATTATTTGAATTGATCTGAATTCTCTTCAGAGCTCTGCTTCCTAACTGCCATTTAGCCCTAGATTAGCACAGGTGAAAGTCTAAAACAAGCACTGTACCAGGGCTTTATCTGCATGACTTTTATAGTGCATGTTTTCTGTAGAGTACAAAAGTGGATAAGTTTGCATTGGTCAGGAGTGAAGTCACCTGAAAATGAACACTATTAATAATACTACATACATAATGTCAACCATGGCTGTAAACAATTACAATGAACCACACTAGAAGTAATAATATAGGATTGGGATGATAGGCAGTGCTCTATTCAAGAGAAAATTGTTCTCCCTGAATCTGATACAAGAATTACATGCAGGTAGTGTGCCTGTTCATGCAGTCTAAAGATCCCACCATCTACTGGGATGTCTGTTAAGGATCAGGACAGCATGACTAGTTTGTATCAAGTGATGTCGAATAGCATACATAAACATTGTTTCAATGCCCATTTATACAGCGTATATCCAACGACACATACTGTAATTTGTAAACAATTTATCTACCTTTTGACTATAGAACCCACTAAGTTTTGAAGTAAATAACATTTTTTGTCTGTATCCATGTCTTGTTTGAGACACATTTCTCCTGTAGGAAAATCATGGTAACTAATTTGATGAACATTCCATCAAATCTTGTCCAGATTGTTTAAGAGAGGCATTGTTTAGAAACCCCTGGATGTTCATGTTCTCCCACATACACACTCACACGCACGCACACAATGCAACCACACACATTACTTTTTTTAAGTCCATCCAATGTCATTATGTCACTGTATGTTACCCACCACTAAGGCACACTACTCAACAAGTTGCAGTGCTTAAAGTGCAAATTGTTGACAGTACAGAATTTCATACCCAGTAGTGTATGTAGAGATAAAAATTCTACATTTCATCAACCATCAAGTTAATTAGTTTTGTAGTTTCTATGTCATACATCTGTACAAACTTAAGTTGTGCTTTCCTGAAAAAATATCAACACAAAAAGTTATAATCTGAGAGCTGGTTTTCCTTTGCAACCTGTCACCAAGTATTTAGTTTAATGAAGTGTGAGTTTTCTGCCATCAAGTTTTACTTCATTAAGACTGCAGAGACAGCTCTGATTTTATGCAGGTCTTTAGTTGCCATTAATCAATAATATATATATTCCAGTTATTATTGATGTTACCAAAAATGACCCTAGGGCAGTGTTTTAGTGAGTTAATAGCCCAATAATTTTTAGGATTCAGATTTCATTCCTTTGAACTTGCATATACTATGTTAATACTAACTATATTAAACATTGGGTGTTTAGACCCCCCAGGTCTGTAGTTGATGTCATTCATGCGTGACAGGGATTGCGTGTGCTGTTTTTGAACATATAACCAACCAATCATAGAACTCGATTGGAAAGAGTAATTTACTGTAGAGTGCAGTTTCTACTATATGTTAGGTTTTATTGCAGTAAATGCATGTTTCCATGAAAATACTTGAGAATGCATCGAGTAAGCCCTTATCTGCCTCTGTCTCGCACAATAAAACATTCCATACAGTATGTCCACACTTGTTGTCTACAGGTACAACTATCTGGTTCATGTTTCGGGACTGTTCAACGACAGTAACTCTGTGATAAATTAAGTTATAATGGAATCATTATACATACATGTATATATACTACATCAAGTTGTCAGGTTCTTTTCATAGGTTGGACTAATTGATGACATGTCTTCAATGTCTGGAATTTTATGATGGACAGGTTTGCTATCCCTTCTCTTTCACTGTCAACATTTGTCCTACTTCTCTGATGGTCCTTTCGTATGAAATGTCTTGATAAAGTGTCAATAAATGAATCAATGACATTTATTAAATTACATTGCCCCAATATCATTCAAATTGCTCTAAGTTGGATGAAGCACAAATAAAGTTCTGCTGATATGTAAGTCTCCTGAAACAGGTGGGCTTCCTTGGAGCTTCTGGTAGTTTATTCCATACACACTGTTAGCTTTTAAATCCTACCCTCTTGTGCTCTGTCTTATTTCATTGTGGACCTGGTTCCAATCTCCTCTCTCCCATTACCAACGTTCATCCAATCCTCTGATGGGCCTCTCTTATGTTCTGTTGTATTTCGTTGTGGGCCTGGTTCCAATCTACTCTCTCCCATTACCAATCTTCATCCTATCCTGCGATGGGCCTCTCTTATATGCTCTGTCTTATTTCATTGTGGGCCTGGTTCTTGTCTTTTCCAAAATTAGCAAGTCTCCAAGACAATGGCCTCAACTGTTAGCTATTTCTCTTTGTGTAGATATGTGAGTAATGTGACGAACACTTAACAGAGTAGAAATAGACAAATGACTTATTATGAAACTAAGAGATAACATGCAATGATATATAGACTAAGGGTGGCACATCATCTCAATTCATTTCCTGTGTTATGGCTCCTACCAGGAAGGAAAATAAACCATTGGTAATACATTTGACTATGCTGTTATACATGCCATTTATCATGTAGCAAATATACTACACTTCTCTTGAAGTTGGGTCTTCTGAATTATGATTCACCAAGTTGGAAACACCAGTTGATGTAAGCAATGATGTTTATGAATCAGTCTTTGAAGGATGTTATGGGAGGGGGGGGGGGGGAGAGGACAAGGTGGAGGTTTAAGGAATATGCTTCATCCCTAATTTATAATAAGTTTTGATACATGTACTAAACTGGTCATTCAAGGCAGGGTTTGAGTTAATTTTGATATATTGTTGGATGTTGTTTTGATACATAAATCCAACAATGATAAAAAAAAAAAATTAAAAAAAATTGTTCTCTTCTTTGCTTATATATAAAATGTGATTCATAAAAAATAA
>KN886276.1:41951-60531 GCA_000934455.1 Apostichopus parvimensis
CACAGTGGTAGCTCCCTGGAGTATCAGAGATTTACTTCGTTCCTCACTTACCTGTCTCCTCACAACCCACAACCTTAGCTACTAAGAATTTGCACAAGTATTTATTATTATTATTTTTTCAGTATCAGCACACACAATGGTAGCTCCCTGGAGTATCAGCACACACTATGGCAGCTCCCTGGAGTATCAGAGCACATAGGTGTCCGCTCCTCCCCCCCCCCCCCCCCTACGCGCCTGTATTATTAGAGCAGGAATTATATAATTCGACGGTAGTTAACATGTGTTTTCAGTACAATGCGACTCACCTCAACTCTCATAAACTCCTCTCCCAACCACTCCCACATCCCCCCCCCCCCCCCCCCCCCTCCCCTTTTATCCATCCTGCAGAACCACATTTCTATAGTGGTGTATCTCTGGAGTAGCTGATGTAGTGTAGCAGTCATAAGAATATTTTTCCAGCTGAACTATTAATTACCTTATTTCATATAAATTGCATTCCTTGCAATTCATTTCAATTTCCCTTTTTCACTGCTGTGATGAAAACAATGCTAAGGAAACACTACAGTGGCATCTGTAGTCTTCCAATTCACTCTTAGTAATGGAAAGATTTGTTGATAATCCTATTCATGAGCATACAAGCAATTACTGACTGTAAGAGTCATGAATGCTAATGAACTTTTGTCCAGATTGCCTTAAATACTAGAACAGTGGAGGAAGTGCATCATGGGCAAGGTTTGTAAATGCAAGTAATGACCAGACTCTTGTAATATTACATTTACTTCGTTCCTCGCTTACCTGTCTCCTCACAACCTATGCACCTCATTCTACCGTGTCAAGTATGCCCTGGTAATCTTTTAACACTGTGCACCCTCAGCGAACGGCTCCTCCGGTCGTTGCCCTTCCTTCTCATTCTACCATCCAAAGTGTTTACACATACGTTTTCGTAGTGGATTAAAATCTTAAAATCCTATGGGATTTCAGAACGTTTTAGAGTCATTTACAGCCAGATTACAGCCAGAGATTACCAGGGCATACTAGACACGGTAGAATGAGGTGCATAGGTTGTGAGGAGACAGGTAAGCTCGTCACTCGTAAATATATAAACCAGTAAGTTTTATGATAACCATAGAGTTGAATGTAGATAAGATACAGTGCTGACTCACAATACTGTCAATGCATTGGCTCTCCGCAAACAAGGAGCCACATACACCATTAACTTTACCTTACCTTTACATTACCTTTACCTTTAACCAAACATAAATGTTTTCATCTTTTATTTTGCTTGTGCTAACAAGCAACAAAATAATATTACTGGGAGAAATAGTCATAAGTTCTTCAGAAATCTCTGAGGAAAATTTGATCTATTATTGCAAGAAACGTTTGTCTATGAGCACTACGTCCATAGACAGTCTACTGATATCCAGCTAGCACACAAATAGCTACCCCCAGTGGGTTGCTATAGGCAGCTACTCAAGTTAACAGGGCTATACGTATGTATGTATTTTAGATCCTCCTGCAAGCAGGAACTCGCGAAGAAGCGTATCATTGGCTTATAAATCAAAGCCGCAAGCTGACCTAAGTCAGTCTCTTAGATTCATAGTTTAATGTCCATGATTATGAATTGTCAATTGTCAACAACTCTGTAACTGGACATCATACATTAATCTTGGAGTGACTCGAACTTGAGACCTTATGATTGAAAGGCACCGACGTTAACCACTGAGCTAACACTCCCTAACATATATATTGCTATCTGTGTACCCATAGCCTGTGAAAGACAATGTTACTGTACCTGGTATCCTAAATCCTCAATTTAAAAAAAATTTGGCATGCAAATTTATGCAAACGTGCACATATATCAGTTTTATTTAAAAACATATATATCAAAACTCAAGTTGAGACTTAAAGAAAATCAGTGGCATCTGACGTCTGTTGTTAAATTTGTTGCTCTTCACTGAGAGAAGGAAGCAACTGCCTCTGGTGCCAGCTTGTTTTACTAACACTTCCGTCGAGAAACAAAGAAAGCAAAAGCCAGCTGACCCTCCGTCTTCTGCCTCGGTTTCATTTGCATCATCGCGACTATGGTAACATGTGCAAATTACGTGATAGTGAATTCTTGTAATCTATCGTATCCAGGGGGCCAGCATTAGCAGCATGGGTTGTTGAATTTCACTCGCAGTAATCATATGCAGGCAGAAAGTATCCCAAGTAATTTAAAGTTGAATGAACTTACAGCGCAGTCAAACATTGAACCTTGTTGTTTAACTTGTTGACCATATTTGTTGACTTTGCTTCATGACAGCTTTGTCTCCATCTGGGGATGAGGGGGGGGGGGAAGGATGTCATGTGGCTTTGGGGTCTAGTCTAACAGAGCTATTGCTTTTGAGTCAATTTTATGAGCCACTTGGCGAAGCGAAAATCTTGTCAATAATAAACAATGCTTTAATAGTTCGGTTTTATTTCACATTAATGCGATCATAAATCTTTGTCTTGGCTTTTGATGTTAAAAATGCTGTCAAATTATGAGGATATATAATTTCTGAAATGTTTAAAATATATGTGTAGCTCTTGACAAAATGAAGCTACTGTTGTTCTCGAGTTCAACAATTGTTTCTTGTTTGTTACACAAAACAATTGACCATATCAATAATCCATCAAACAACGTTGCGATTAATCAATCATTAATTTATGAATGCATTGTGCCATCTTCAAACTCATAGGGGTCCTGGAAAATATGAGTTTTGAGGAATGTTCGTTAATCGTCCAGAATTGTTTGCATACACTTTTTTTCATTTGTTCTTTTTTGCCCTCTGTTTCATTTCTAATTACTTTGATATGATACATCTTTCGTGGCAAGTTCGCATGTTTTGAAGTCGTAAACCTTGGACCCTGTCAACTGTTGAATATTTGATAATTTATGCTAGAACTAAAATGGCTCTAGTAGATAGGGTCATCTGAATAAGATGATTCTGTAGTCATGAGGTCATGCATTTATAATGGAATCCACAATTGAAATAAAAAGTAGTCATAAAATATGAATGATTGATTAATTATTTCTTCGTTGAAATTCAACTGATCCATTCAATGTTTTTGATGATGATGATCCACAGAGCCAGTAGTCAGAAACAACAGACTACAGTGTTATAGTCAGATAAAAAATATATATAAACTACATAGTCAGCCTCATACATACAGTGTTATGAGTCAAATATTAGCCTGCGTATATCAGGCATGAGCTTTTTCCGCGAATTCGCGGAATATCTGTGATTTCTTTTCTACCGCGGGGACAAAAACTATTATCCTAACACACTGTAGAATACGCAAACTGGAGCCTATACCGCATTTTTTGCAAAGTTCCGTCATTTTCTTTTTACCCCATGCTCATACCTGGTATATATAGCCTCTATTTATAAAACCTGTGTGCTGTAATACTTTAACTATGGTTTCCTGCAGCCTGTTGAATAAAAGTAATTTAAACTACAAATGGTGGCCTGAATGTCAGTCTATGACATCTGTTCATTCTCTCAGTCAGCATTTAAAAGTCAAAAGCATCAACCCTTTAGAAGGACTGGCATGCTTGTCCTTTTATGGTTCGAAAGCACTATAAATTTATTTCAACATGTTTTTTTTGCAGTTTCAGTATTAATAAAGCAGTGAATGAAGAATCACTTGCCAACATTTGACAAAGCTAGAGCAATTTATTCATGTCTCTACTGTACATATAGTACAGGACTAGTTTTTTTATTTAAAAAAAATACAATAAAAAGCATTTCCTACTGTACATTAAAAACATTGAAAACGGTAAGTCATATATATATCTTTTCATTGCAACTGTACCACAGTCGTGTTTTTCTCCATTCCCAAACATTTCCTACATCATTGCGGTGTGTGCACACAGAGATTTTTTATTGCCACAGTTGGATGATATACTCTGCTGTGAATAATGTAACAAGAGATGGTTTAATGTCTAGCAAAGTTTGCCCCTGAAATAGAGCACATTTTTGTGCTTAATCTATGACAATCCATCAATGACACCAGTTAAGACTATGAAAGTACTTTAAACAAAAGCTATCACATATATTCCGGGCAAAATGGAGGCCTTTTCTAAATTTTCCTCCGGATGCATTCAGCCGAGCCTGTATGTCTGGACGTGATTGATGGCCTGCACGATTTTCATTTCAGTCAGGGTGTGATTGAGAGGGAATGTCAGAGTTCCATCTGCTCGGGATGTCAAACTCGTCAGATACAACTCTCCCAATGGCTACAGAACTTAAAGGAGATCATACACACTGGCTTCATGCAGAGAGAAAACACAATACTGTACATGTTTGTATGTTTATGTGTATGTTGTCATTAGGATGAAAATAATTTTTTTTTTTTTAGGTTTTTTTTGTTATTATTTGGTGTAATAGTCAATCATGGGGACAGTTTCATGCAGTTCTGTGTAGCAACAACATTATATCAAATTTTTATGTTTATTGTGTTTACTATCTTGACTGATACTCCATTTACATAAACACATAGTCTGCTGATAACACATACCCCAGTAATATCACATGCTGGTACTCGAGTAACAACACATACCGTTACTCCAATAATAGCATATATACTGATAATTCTTTGATAACACATACTGAAACTCTCCAGGGATAACACACTGATATATATAACACATACTGATACTTCAGTGATAACACATACCAAAACTCCAAAAATAAAAACACATACTGATTCTCTCCAGTTATAACACATACTGATACCAATAATAACACATACTGATACTCCAGTAATAACAAATACTGATACTTCAGTGATAATACTGATACTTCAATGATAACACATACTGATACGGACAATAATAAAACACAAACTGATACTACAGTGATAACACATGCTGATACTCCAATAAAACACATACTGGTAGTTGTGACAACTTATACCGATATGACAACATATACCCATACTCCAATACACATATTGGTACTCCAATAATAACACATATTGATATGCCAATAATAACACTTATTGATACTCCAATACATGTATTGATACTCCAATAATAACACATACTGGTACTTCAGTGATAATATGCCCACTGATAATAATAGGTTTGCCAACTAATTGAGGGGTTTGGTAAATATTGCTTTGATACAGCTTCACACTAGATTTCATAGTTTGATATATATTTAACACATGTTGTCCAGCTTATTCCTTTAACATAGAATAGAGAGAGTGGTGAGCCTCATTTATAATTGCATGGTAGGTGCTCATATATTTTCACACTGTACAATACTTTCTGTAAACAGTCTATTTAAAGGCAAGTGTTAGACAAGTGTTTATCAAATGTTTTTTCAAGCTGGTCTGTTTAACCTCTGTTACTGCCAAGAGCTGTTGAATAAATGTGAAAAAACAAGCATGGACTGGAAGTGCAAGGTCTCTGCTGCCATATTCACAAATCTAAATTTATTAAAGCAATGTATCGTGCCCATTCCTGTTTCTAGTATGGATGTGCATTTAAACCTATTGGTAAAGGCTTCAATGTTAAAGGATGGTACATGGTAACTTGAAGGAAACAATGGTTCCTTTAAGGTCAGAATTAGTAACATTTGATGATCTCTTTTGATTTTCTTTTGAGCAAGTTTTATATCTTTCAATTAAGTAATATTCACCGATGCTTTGATCAGATTTTATTGATATGCGATTATTCACAATTGTAAAAGGTCTGGAGGCAAAACTGTCCAAGCAAGGTAACATTTCCTAAACTTTACACATGCATTATAATTAGGATTATAGTTCCTATGAATTGGTCAAATAAGGTGTGAAAATGTGTTCAGTAAACATATTAATGTTTTCTTTATAGCTTAGTGTGTCAATTTAAGTTGATTTCAATGATCGGAATTAATAAATTTTGCTTTCCAAGAAAAGTGGTTACAGTTTGACTTTTAAACATTGCAACCACATGATTGTCTTTCAGTGCAACTATAGATATATATTTAATAAATTATTCAAAGGGAAACACAAAGTAGTGCTGTTTACCACCATACACCATCATTGTAAAAGTTGTTATTGGTTGTAAGGTGTGGGGGTGGGGAGTATCATCCTCCTTGTACATATTGATATAACCAGTTAGTAGATGAACCTAACCACTGCATTAATGTATGACCAGCCCAGGTTGATATAACCAATTAGTAGATGAACCTAACCACTGTACAAATGTATGACCAGCCCATGTCGATATAACCAGTTAGTAGATTAACCAGTTAGTAGATGAACCTAACCATTGCATGAATATGACCAGCCCAGAGCTTTCTATGTACAGTTGATATAACCAGTTAGTAGATGAACCTACAGTAACCACTGCATGAATGTATTATAACCAGCCCAGAGCTTTCAATGTAAAATAGCACAAAGTTTAGTTGAAGTACATGTTTAGTAAGATCCCGACATAATATACAGTGCAAACACCACCAGCTTAGAATGTACATCAGTACTACTTAACTTAAAGCATTTAACTATAACTTTCCAATTTTAACAAACATTATATATTTAATACTTTACATTGTAACCTCAGTAATGTTTTAACCAGGCTTTAATCAGAAAGCCCAACAAGAGAATGTCTGGTGTAAATGTTGGTTGCATCATTTGACAAGTGAATTTAGCATCGCCTTTAGAACGGTCATCATCACTCACTTCTAGCCTGGCTGTGCGAGCTGGGAGCAATCTTTCATTTTGACAGGAAAGTATGCGAAACGGAAACTTTGTCCAGGGAAGCCAAGCTAAATGCTAAGCTCCAGTTTCTATTTGTCTTGACCCAGTTGCATTGGGAATCATATAAAGCAATGTGTCTGTAATCATCAATGGTATAATGCAGCACAATGGGTTTGGCTAATGCAAGGATGTAAGGAGAGCTGTCTCACTCATAATACAGAATACATACTACATATGTAGGTGTGTAATACTTACATGAAATGATATTAGCTTTATCATGTTACGGATGTGTGCTGTTTTATATTTCATGTCCTTGGTATGCAGTAGCATATATATACTATATGCTACTGTCAGTCTCAAGGCAGTTTGGCTTGAATGAGGTGCTTGTGAGTTTTAAAGCATCCAATGCACATCTTTACAGTCCAGTTAATAACCCTAAAAGAAGAAGTTAGGAGATGAGAGAATTGGGAGAGGTTAGGAGTTTAGCTTTCCTTAATGGAACAGTAGAATGAAGGCAGTCAACCATTACATACCAGCCCCAGTAAACCAGAAAACCTGCCCGGGATGTGGAAGGAGAACCAGTTACTTTATCAGATTATAGTTAATAAACATTACATTTACTAACAGAATGAAATAGTGTGTTCTTATACCACCTATTTAGTTACTTGCTATTTATTCTGTTTGAGTTTGAATATATATGGAAATTGAACTTGAACTCTCTTCTAGTTTTAACCTAGTACATACAGTATGGAAGGGCTTTTAGCAGTATATAAGCAGTTTGCTAGCAGTTCTTGGTTTTGATGACAATAGACACCTATGCAATCATGATGGCATGTGTGTGTGTGATGCCCAGCTTAAGTTAACAGTATATATCTCAAGATAAGAATCATGGATACTTTTTATACTTGGCATGTAGATGACACATGCCAAGTAAAAGAAACCTAGTGTATTTGTGGAGGTCATAGGTCATCTGTGATCACCAGAGGTCAAACTGTGAAAACCTTGTAAACACTATATCGCAAGTTAGGAAGCATGGGTTTTGTACTTAAATTATGGATGTTTTACATTGAGTAGAAGAATCCTGTTGTCATTGTTGTAAGTCAAAGTTCATTTGAGGTCACCAGAGGTCAAACTCTGGATACCTAACATGATGTGTCAAGGTAGGAATCATGGATACTTATCATACTTGGTGGGCGCATGCATCACACTGAGTACAATACCCTATTGTTTTTGGTGGAGGTGTGTATTGCCACATTTAGACTAACCTGTGTTAAAAATAGTGGTTCAAGACATCGTCAGTATATTATAGGAGCTATTTCTGGTAAACAAGCAGATGTCTAGTGTAATGAAGTCATCAAAACCTCAATGCATTTTGCATTCAGGTTTTCTTTCTCTTTTTCAGTTTGATTAAACGGTGGAGAAAGAAATAAGAAACTGTTCTACAGGCTTCTTATACATATGAATAATAGTATTTACTTCGTTCCCCGCTTACCTGTCTCCCCACAACATTAGCACCGCATTCTACCGTGTCTAGTATGCCCTGGTAATCTTTTAACACTGTGCACCCATTGGTGGCAGGACTATGTCAGGATTGCTTCAACATTTGCAGCCTTGTAACATGTTGTGTAGATGATTATGTTCATTGGTACAATCTTGTATAAAATCATAAATATCTAACAATCTACTATGGTGGCACATCAGGTGAAAGAGGATGTCAGTTAACTCAGTAATGTACAAAGTATTGTCCAGAGAGAACTGTGCAATATCTGAATTATTCCAATGAAGCTACCTTTTCACAAAACCCTTTTGGTGTGGGGTGTTGGAAAAGGAATCTGGGTGGAGGGGGGGGGGGGAGCACATTAAATTTGAGTGCTATGTAAACATACCAAATGTATCATGAATGTGTCTAGGAGAAACAGTCAAGAGACCTGCCTTGGCGTGTGTTCTCTCATATGAATAAATTTGATCCTAAGCAAAGTTGAATCGACCTTTATGCTCTCCCTAAACATAAGTTAGACGTTACAGCTCTACATTTATAGGATTTCCATTAATCTACTGTACCTAGAGAGGGTTATAGAAGACTCTAACTTCCCTTACTAATGTTGTAATTAAAATGTCAAAATAGCATTAAATACATGGTATGTTTTTTGAACATTTAATATCATTTACTATTTAAAAGTTATTGTGTTGACTATTGTTGCTAAGTGCAGTGCATTAAACTGGACGCAACATAACACTCAAAACTCTTTTTAACTACATTGTATTTTGTGCATGATTGCATAAAACTCGATTTTTTTTTTTTTCATGAGCAGCATTGTCTGGTTCGAGAGTTACTGTTTGCTGCGACAGAATGTTAAGATTAACTTTGACAACAGAAGGTAGATCTAGACGTTTTACGAGTCCTGCGATTAATGGCCCGTTAATCATTTACCAGCTAGCCAGAACCATACCTGCATATAAGCATCAAACCAATGTGCAACATTTTTACATCAATTTATACCTGCCTGCCTGCTATCCATCTAAGGTCAACTATAAACACATGGCAGAAGGTTGCAGTCATATTCCCATTAAACTGTTTGAAATGTGCTTTTGTAGACTTCTGTTTATGATGAAAGGTAGAAAGCTAAGGATTTAGTGTAGTAGAGTTTTATTACATAATGTGTGTGTATGTGCGTGTGTCATGTATGTGACACCTATTTAATTCATCATTCCCTTACCTGTCTCAGTACAATAATGACACATGTTTGTGTAAGGGTATATGATGTACATTTATTAGATCTATGTTTTAGAGCAACATATCTGAGCTGCTGTGTATAGGAACCCTTGCGGAAAACTAATTTTATATTCGTACTAGTAGCCAAAGTGCGAAATCCATTTTTGCAATGATAGAATGAAGACACACAACATTCTCTAAGTTATGGATCTTGCCTCTTTTCAATCTTCTGTTCTTGTGTTTCCTTTTTAACCTGCAATCTAAACATTGCAAATACAAAACTTTCCTGTCACCCCCCTGGTACCGAATTTCTTACTGTATAAACTTCAGTTGTATTTTGTACTTGTAACTTCCTCAAATATTACCGATCTTTATAATATTATGAATTTTGCGATGACCTTCAGCGATAAGACATGTCCTTTGTCCAAAGTAATCTTGTCTCTTGTCAAACCACTGTAATGAAACTCAACCACCCTTCTAGTTTTATTTCATTCTATAGACTAGGTTAAAAGCAATATACCATTCCCTCCTCCCTTTTTCTCTCTTTTGTCTACACACTTTCCAAAGTGAAACATTTGTGGCGACAGCCTCATTGTTTCACACCCTGGAGAATGCCGAAACTCGCTGAGTTTTGAGAAGTCGAAATGTAAAAGAGGTGCTGCATCTTATAGCTGGCTGTGTAGAAGATACTTAAGATTGTTAATAACAAGCCCAAGCAGCTGACGTGTTCTGATTTATCACTCCAAAGGATCGCTTCAGATCTTGATGCTTTATCAAATCCAATAAACTCGAAATGAAGCTAAGAGCATAAATCCTGCCTCCCAGAGAGACTCGGCTGCTGCTGAGACTAATTTTGAAGAGAAAGAAAACCCCGGCATGTGTCGTGAATTAGCACAAGTTATTGGCAAACATCTGCGAGAAGAAGTGACTTGGTCTTCTTTTTGTAATGTCATTGTTTTATGTGCAGAGTTTAATTATGTATTCCAGTGAAAGGCAATCTGATATTGAGTTTGAAGAAGGTTTCATTTGGATAACATTGTAACAGCATATGTCTACATTATTTTACATTGAATGTTTTTTAAATGGAATATAAAGTGGTTGATTTGTGTAGTAATGTACTACTATTTGTCAGAGCTTTAGGGTGTGCAGAACTTTTTTTTCTCCAATAGACTTCATTTGTGTTTCACTTTACCTGAGTATTGAATAGGTGAGGTGAAAGGTCAACTGGCTTCCTCACACAGCAATAATGAGGAGGTTTTATAAAGCTGGTAAGGGCCAAACAGAACTTTGTAGATGTTGATGACAAACTCACAAGGTGAGCATACATTTGTGGTTTGGAACAAAAAACTCATGAATAAAGGAAGGGCAAGAGGATACTTTAAGTTTACAGAAAAGAACTGTCAATGTAAACAAAGAAAGTACTACTTCCACTGCCCAACAGCCCCCCCCCTCCCCCACCCCCTTCTCATCTCCTTGAACACATCCACACCAGTTGCTGAGTTTGATAACTGTTTATATGGCCTTATGGTAACAAATTGACACAATGCTGAGAAGGATGTTACAATTTTTGAAGTTTGCTTCCTCCTGAGTGTAAAATCATTTTGCCACTCGCAGGCTTTAATGTATGAACTTTTTTGCTTACGAAAGATAAATTTAAGCTTTCAGACTTCTTGGTACAGGTTGCCATTTTACACAGCACGTGACTAAATACATAGGGATTGATACAGCTAGGACTCTATCCAACACATGTATATCACTTTAAGTGGTTCAGTGTGTCACCCAGTTTTGTCCTAAGCAGTGAAGTGCCTTATAAATTGTTTTATAATTTTTGCAGAGATTTTAATTAAATCCATTCCAGAGACACTGTAAAAAATTGCCTGCTGCAAGAAAATTAACTTTTTGCATCAATTTCCCATCCTGTTTCCACTGATTCAACAAAGTGAGGCCCAAGTACCCTGGATGATATTTATAACACAGAACTGAAGAAATCACAAGCAGCTTTGTACTGTACTTAAAGCAGTTTATCAAGATGTTCTTAAATTGATCAATATTGATTTAACACAGTTTGGCTCATTACCGTGGATGATAAGACTAATTGACATACGTACAAATGACTTTTGATAATTTTATGCAGGAAGCAGACTTGCAGAGGCAGGGGTTCATTAATACTTGATTAAAAGTACTCACCATTTTCATATTTGCTACTGTATGTTAGTTTCTGAAGAATGTGTCCTGCAGATACAAAGAAAACTTGATTTTGTCGTTTTTTTTTTCCTCGGTGTTTTAGTTTGAAGCATGCAGTCACTATATTACTTTAAAGCAGTTAATTTGCAACGGTTTTTTACCAAATACGTGTGGCCGACAAGTGTTTCGCACAACCCGAATATCGTCATGCATCAAATTTTTGACAATTGGCAGGTGTGTTTGCTCAAACTTACATTAATTAACAGTCCACAGATAATTAATTTAAAACAAATAAGTAATTCATAACATTCAATCCAATTTGTAGTCTGATTTGATATATTTTGAATGGATGGAATATGGAATAGATGCAATGATGGTAGCGTGTGTGTGTGTTTTTGATGCCTTCCCTGCTAAACACAATCACTCAATCAGTATATATGTGATGAATTAATTTCATACTTGCTATGAAGATCCACCTTAGTGAGTACAATAACGTATGTGATGGATTAATGTTATGGATTAATTTCATACTTGTTAGATCCACCTTAGTGAGCATAAGAACCTTTATCATAGAGGTAACTGGTCATTTGGAAAACCATGTTGACATAAATCCCTTGGTTGAACTGCATAGTTAGAATGTCCAGCTTGAGCTAGTAAAATCAATTTTTCATATCTCATGTAGGCCAAAATTCATTTGAGGATAGCAGAGGTCAAAATCTGAAAACCTTTAAATATGCTCGCTTCAAAAATAAAGCTTAGTTGCAACTTTATGCTTAGTTATTTGGACCCACCATAATGAGATGTGTTTGGTTATGATGCTGAAGGTGGTGCGTGTGGGCATGTCTAGGTCTCACAACTTGTGACATATGACAAAAGAAATTCCTGTCACCAGTTGTCGAACAATAGAGAACAATAGTCATCGGTTGTCCAGACAAAGGGTTAGAATAAAGGGAAATGTCATCGGTCATTTGGGCCAACATTCTCCGGCTCATTGTTTGGGGGCAAATATATTTTGAAGCCAATTTATGTGGGCCAATTATGTTTGAGACCTTTTGGTACCATAATCCTCATCGTTTTGGTGTGCACAAGTTCAGGTATATTAACATGCATATGTATGGCTCACCACATTATGAATAAGTTTAGTCATCGTAACCACAAAACGTTTTTGTTTTTTGATTGTTTAGGTCGTTTGCAGTCACCAGAGATCAAATTATGAAAAAAGTAAAGATATTTGATGCAAATGTCAATGCAAGAGTTTGATTTTTCATAGATGATACAAACATCTGATATCGATGAATTGCAATCTGATCTGCATTTGAAGCCTTTTCCTTTATCGGTGGTGAAACAATTTCATTGTTCAATGTTGACTGAAATGTAAACTTCAACAGGCTAACTCAAGATACACAACAGTTTAGGTGATACTATTTTAAACACTCTGCATATATCAGCCACATTCACTCTCTGGGAATCTAATTATGTGGTCATCACTCTCTGAGCATCTTATTATTATGGTCCTCACTCTCATTAAATAGTTCTAAATGGAAAGAATTCCTGTCGACTGACGCATAATTTTCTCAAAAAATAAAATCTCTGAGGGCCTTCCTTCTAAAGCAAACCTACTTCTAAAGGTACTTATGTAAATTGTCTATTTTCAGTAATTGCAGAGGTACTTGATTTGTACCTGTAATATATTCCCAGCTAACTTTGAATGTGAAAAACTTTATCTTTTGTGATCTTGCCTTCATCAACGTGATGTCCTAGTTTTCTACACCTTGCATAGCTGGAGGGGGTTTAGTATTTCAAGTTGTCACTTGTCAGTAAACCTTTGTCAACAACCCAGAGATCTGGAACACATTTCCCCTGGTTCAAGTAACAAGTGTTTATTAAGGCATCATTTGTGATATTTGTATCAGTTTCTTGATCTCTGTTTCGAAGAATTAAAAAGAACGACTTGCCGGGCCCCATTTCTCTGTTGGGACCAACGTTTGTTTGTTTGTTGGATTTAGCATAGTGGAGGTGAGTGGCGGAGTTCTCTACAAAAGTTGATGGCAACATATAAGGGCAATTTACCTAGTTCAAAAGATAAAGCCTCATCAATTCGTATGGACTGTATTAATGCTGTTTTTTACATGTGATCACCGGTGTCCAGCAAACTTTCCGGACTCATTTGTACTGAAAGTAAGGTTGTAAAAGATCAAATTAAAACAATGTTCTTTTACTTTTCACTTAGTGTATGTGTAGTAGCTATTATTAGCTTGGGCACTGTTACATATCAGTGTTAAGTCATGTTCTAGTTAAAGTCTATTGGATAGATGGTAGACTGATTGGACTTTCAGAAATGTCAAGGTCAAGGTTCATAGTTGAAGTTAAAAAATCAGAAAATGCATGTCAACTGTGCTTGAATCTTAGATCATCGTGGGTGCTCAGCAAATTAAGGTCAAAGGTTAATTTAAGTCATTGGTCGGAGATTTCAGTCATAAAATACGCTGCTGCTGTAAAGTAGAATACTCTCAACCTTAATGATGGTTTCATTCCACGAAATATCATGAATATAACTTCTTAGAAAAGTTTCCTTATTGTTGAAGAAAATTAACCATTTCAAATGCAAATACAGTATATCTGTAATGTCCCATTTTATTTTGCTATCAAAAGTTTTGCTTTTTGGTGAAAAACTCTCTAACTTAATCTTAGTCAGTGATGCCTGGAAGTAGTTCAGCCAGTTGGGACAATTTCATATGCTAATGGTCTCTCTAAACTGTACTCCAATGTCATGCTCCAAAGCACTGGTATTGACAGTACAAACAGTTCGTAACCTTGATCTGATAGAAACATGATATTCATACTGTTCGTACTGTCCCAACTGGGTGATTAGTTTATTGAATCATGCATATATTCATTTGTTACTCCATAAAACATAGACCTAACAAACCCAACAACTTCTTGATCACACAATGGAAGTTTTTTTCTCATCTGAGAACTTCATGAAGTCAGTGTATGAATTGTTCTGCTCTGCAATGACAAAGTGATTGCAAAAGCAAAATTGCATTTGCATATCTATTGCTTCACAGTAATACCTGACTGAAAAGGTTTATATATTTTAAAAATGGTACTTTTTAACCACAAATTGTACTCTACAGTATACTATCGTCATTCCTCTGAGGAACATACTAAACAAGCAAGACTTTTTCAATCTGTGATCCTGGATATTTCATTATTTTAGAAGGGTTACACTTGGTGGTTGTAGACACTTACAATGCTGCCATTTTATCAGAGTTGAAAGTCTCAACTGAACTTATTTAATTGTTGCCATTCATGCAATGAGATCAACATATTCTAGTTTCATACTAAACCAAGCTATAATTCCTGCTGGAATGTGAAGCAGTCATGTGAGCATAGTGGTTTACTTAAAAGAGGTTTTCAAATTCTCTTTGTGGAAATGGCTATTTCAATAACACAAATATGATGACTATAAATAACTTGTCTGCCTGTTTACTTTGGAAAATGGGACATCATTTTAATTGATGTTCATTCAATATCTCTGTGATTTTGAAATGAATCTACATTATTGGTGTACTAAAGGTAAAAGTATGGTCAAATCTAAAGTATTACCATTTGAAATGTCGCTTTCCCCTTCACATTTTAAATTCAAGTATTTTACAACCAGTCTCCTCATTTGCACTATAAAGTCCATTAACAATCAATGCTGCTGGTATAATTATATATTCTCACAATTGATTTGCTTTTCTTACAAGTGGAATTCTGATTTTTTATATTTTACCCATCGATGTCTCTTCCTTCATCTTTCAGGGACACCAAGGAAAGGTACAACAGGAGAAGAGAGTGATGAAGTACAAGATGCAGATGGTGATCCGGAAGAGAGAGCATATGATGAAAAGGAGGAGCAGGACAGAGAGAGACTTGAAATGTCGGAGAGCCCGACTGCCTCTTGGTCTGTAAAGTTTACACCTTTCGGTTCAACGACAGAGAAGGTGATGGGAACCACTGTAGCCAACAATAGTTCCTCTACATCCAAAGTGTTTTCCAAAGGTACATGGTATCCGGATGACTCTATCGGAGCTGCAGACCAGGTTAACCCGATGGGTGAATCCAGTCAGTCTGAGGATGAACTGGAGAAATCCCAAAGAAAGGCCATCACTGGTGAGAAAACAGAATCAAAAGACAAACTGAAGGATAGTGGTAAAGTAGAGAAAAAGCACGATAAGAAAAATGTACACCAGATGCACAGTGCTTCTGTAAATACTCAAAGAGATGTGGATAGCCTAGAAAGACCTCTGAAACATTCCACTTCCTCACTTGTCCGAGAAAATTTGAGACACTTCTTTCTGGACAAATTAAAGTCATCTGGGAAGTTAACAAATGGAGACGAGAGTAAGAAACGTAAACTGTCATCAGAGGATGAGCATTCAGAATCAGTGCAGAGAGCATCTACAAGTAACCATCCTTCTAGGGACAGTTATACACACACTGTACTCTGGATGCCTTCAAAAACAGACAAAACGATTGGTTCTCCACCTCATAAAACTAGCAGCCCTGAGAAACTTCCTAGTGAAAATAAAGAACAAGTAAGTAGTAGAAATTTGTCAAGGATGTCGAACATGGAGGAGAGGTTAGGTCCATCACATGACTTTCACTCAAATTCGTCTACCGAAGAAAGATCGGAGAGCAGACGGGAAAGAGAGACCACGAGATCCAGCCACAGTCATTCCTCGCTACCAGAAATGGCCAATAAATCCAAGTTGCGTGACAACGAAGGCAATCAAGATGCGTCGTACAATCGTTCTTTGTCACCCAGTGACTACTACCACTCTCATGCTGCTGGTATGGCATACTACCCCACTCCATTCATGGGATATGGACTTTACCCTTCATATCCAAACTTTGTTTACCCTTACAACTATGGTTATGTTATGGCTGTCCCTGGTGGACTATTTATTCCCATGGGTCATTCTTCTTATTCACCCAGTTCAGGATCAGGTCTGTCTGCAACTCATGCACCCCACAAAGATGTTCCTCTGGATCTTTCATCATGTTCAACAACTAAGAAAGAAGAGGAGGAGGTTACACCAAATGTAATAAAAACAGAAGAACCATCAGTATCTTCATCAGGATCATCATCAGCAGCTTCAGGAAAACAGTCAGAAGACAAAGCAGATAGTTCTGTCCCAAAGAAAAAGGGAGAGAAGACTATTGTTCTCTGGAAAAAAGTTCCAAGGCATGCAATGATGATGGACATGGCTCAGTTATCTGTGTTGGAGAAAGTTCATGTGCTATACACAACTGAGAGTACATTCCTCTGTTTCATTTGCTCTGACTGTCATGCCTTATTCAATAGCTTGGACCTCCTAGCTCTCCATGCAGTTGGAACAGCTCACTCATCCAGAAATGATATAGATGTCAAGGCCATGGGCCTGAAAGGGTTTGAGGTCATTCCCATGGATAAAATTGCCAAGAAGCAAAAACATGTTGACAAAAAAACAGATTTTAGTTTTGAGAGTCCCTTGCAAAGCACAGTATCTTTGCACCGTCGCAGGTTACCTGGGAGCAAGGACTATGTAATGAAGAACAGAGATGTTTACAAATGCTCAGTCTGCCCAGATACATTCCCCAACTTTCTACGCTACACGATGCACATGAATGAGACTGGACATCGACGAAAGTCAGTTCGATACTCTGATGTTTACAAAGCCCAGAAGCAAGTGAAGAAGATTCTCAAGTGCATGAACTGTGAGAAATCTTTTATGACCCTGGAAGAATTGACCATGCACATGATTAAAACAAAGCATTACAGTGATATTGCTGGCGGTTTTGCCAACCAGACGGAGCTTGACGAAGATGCTGACTTTGATCACCCGGACCATCTTGGTCATCCAGATGACGAACATCGGTTTCATAGCATGGAGCATTCATCTCCATTGGATCGAGGGGTACCCTCTGCAAAGTCTTCCCAACTGGATGGTACTATGGAGGGCACAAGTAGTGACAATGAAAGCCATCATAGCTTAAGGATGTCACCGGTAGAACAGTGGGGTAATAACTCTGGAATTGAGGATGAGAAAGAGAAAATTGATAATAGAGAGGACAGACTGAAAGAAAGTTCAAAGGAAAGTAACAATTTGACTGAAGAGACATTTTCTCAAAGACATTGCACAGAGCCTGATCACCCCTCCCAAAATGGGAATTTTGCTGGTCCATCTAAATTGCCATCTTCACACAGTACAAAAAGAAATTTCAGTTACCTTGATGATGAGAGAAAAGATGATTATGATACACTTTGCAAAAGGATCAAAGTGGAAGCAGAATCAGCAGCAGAAGAAGAAGACGATGATGATGACGATGATGATAACATGACATATGAAGGTTATGAATCAGAGAATGAGTATGAAGAGGAGGATGAGATTGATCCTTTGGATCCGGAATATTCTCTGAGACTTTTCCATCCTGCCCATGCAAGAGACAGGGAAGTTGGCAAAGATTTCTGTTTCCCTACTTCAGAGATGGGGCGGAGAAAATACCGAACGAGAATTTACAAACACTCCCTTCTTTATCAGTCGAGACAACATGGATCAGAAACAAAGCAAGATGTTTCAGCATTTGATGGTTTGTACAACTGGGCAAAATCTTTGGGCTTGCTCTCATCTCCAACAGTATCTGTATCATCAAAGGCTGCACAGGCTCCCAAAGCGGTGGTGAAGTGTGATGGGAAGTATGTTGACCCGGACAACTTTGATGTGACTTTGCCATATGGAGGTAAGGTCCATCCAGATGTCAATCCACTCAGAAAGTTGAGCTCTATGGTGGAAACCACTCAGATTAAACAACCACAAAATAAATCATTTGAGAGCAATTTCATTATGGACAGAGCATATTTTAACTTTGAAAAGACCCAGGGTAGTTCAGCTCAGAATGCACTCGCTATAAATTCAAGCAATTATTCTGATGATCAGGACCGTCACA
>KN886276.1:60581-73611 GCA_000934455.1 Apostichopus parvimensis
GTTTACAAAGCCCAGAAGCAAGTGAAGAAGATTCTCAAGTGCATGAACTGTGAGAAATCTTTTATGACCCTGGAAGAATTGACCATGCACATGATTAAAACAAAGCATTACAGTGATATTGCTGGCGGTTTTGCCAACCAGACGGAGCTTGACGAAGATGCTGACTTTGATCACCCGGACCATCTTGGTCATCCAGATGACGAACATCGGTTTCATAGCATGGAGCATTCATCTCCATTGGATCGAGGGGTACCCTCTGCAAAGTCTTCCCAACTGGATGGTACTATGGAGGGCACAAGTAGTGACAATGAAAGCCATCATAGCTTAAGGATGTCACCGGTAGAACAGTGGGGTAATAACTCTGGAATTGAGGATGAGAAAGAGAAAATTGATAATAGAGAGGACAGACTGAAAGAAAGTTCAAAGGAAAGTAACAATTTGACTGAAGAGACATTTTCTCAAAGACATTGCACAGAGCCTGATCACCCCTCCCAAAATGGGAATTTTGCTGGTCCATCTAAATTGCCATCTTCACACAGTACAAAAAGAAATTTCAGTTACCTTGATGATGAGAGAAAAGATGATTATGATACACTTTGCAAAAGGATCAAAGTGGAAGCAGAATCAGCAGCAGAAGAAGAAGACGATGATGATGACGATGATGATAACATGACATATGAAGGTTATGAATCAGAGAATGAGTATGAAGAGGAGGATGAGATTGATCCTTTGGATCCGGAATATTCTCTGAGACTTTTCCATCCTGCCCATGCAAGAGACAGGGAAGTTGGCAAAGATTTCTGTTTCCCTACTTCAGAGATGGGGCGGAGAAAATACCGAACGAGAATTTACAAACACTCCCTTCTTTATCAGTCGAGACAACATGGATCAGAAACAAAGCAAGATGTTTCAGCATTTGATGGTTTGTACAACTGGGCAAAATCTTTGGGCTTGCTCTCATCTCCAACAGTATCTGTATCATCAAAGGCTGCACAGGCTCCCAAAGCGGTGGTGAAGTGTGATGGGAAGTATGTTGACCCGGACAACTTTGATGTGACTTTGCCATATGGAGGTAAGGTCCATCCAGATGTCAATCCACTCAGAAAGTTGAGCTCTATGGTGGAAACCACTCAGATTAAACAACCACAAAATAAATCATTTGAGAGCAATTTCATTATGGACAGAGCATATTTTAACTTTGAAAAGACCCAGGGTAGTTCAGCTCAGAATGCACTCGCTATAAATTCAAGCAATTATTCTGATGATCAGGACCGTCACAAAGATTTGACAGAGGAATGGGAGAACATTCACCAACAAGAAGAACTTTCAGATGCTAAGAGTGAGATAGATAATAAAGATAAACACAGAGAGAGCATTGATAGCTCTATATCATTCCCTAGTGCAGAAAAGAGAAGTTGGTTATTGGATGGAACAATTTCCAAAGATGCCGTTTTAGAACGGCTTATTCTGAAAGCATATAATAGGCCTTCAAAGTCAAGTTACAGACTCAGAAGTGAAAAGGAGCAGATCTGCTCATGTTCAGCAGAGCCTGAAATTGAAATCAAGACTGCGGATTCAGAAACTAGGCCATCCAAGACCAGAATGAATATCTGTAAAGACCAAAAGGTTGATTCTGTGGGGAGAGAACGTGAGCTCAAGGATACCAGACATCTGAATAAGACTAAGGCTTCATGTGAGAAATGCTCTCACTTACCTAATGTTGCTTCTGTTAGCAAAAGTAACAGGCAACAAGATGACAAACGCAACACCACAAGAGTGGAGACTCAAAGAGAATGGGGGAAAGATTCAAGGGTGAATAAAAGTGAAAAATTGGAGCCAGCATCTGTGTCAAAAGATAAGGTATCAGTACAAAGGCACAAAGAACAAAGCAAACAAAGTACTGCAAGTTTCTTGAGTAGGGTGGGTGTAGGGAAGGAGCACTTACAAGGATTGATATATGGTCACAGGGATGCAGTAAGGGAAGTGAAGTTCACATGGGCAGATGCCATTGACACGCTCATCTCGAGATCGTTTGGTTCAGAGGATGAGCCTTCTGACCAAGCACCTGCGGATAGTCTGGAGAAATTGGACAGAGATGACAAGGTGAAACATTTAGGTGTGTTTAATGAAACCTACAAAAGTCCGGATGTTGAAAAAAATGACGTTTGTAAGGAAACCAGGGTCAAGGCAGATCTTCATCAGAAAGATGATAAGGAAGATCAGAAACTAGTTAAGCGAAGCATAAAAAGTGATGTCAAAACTTCTCAATTAAACAGAACATGTTTAGAAGAAGCAAATGCTGTAGAGGCATCGATGTCATCCCTTGATGATAAAGAGAAATGTGAGGTTAAAGATAATGCACATAAGGTACTTGTAGAAGGTTTAATAGTTACACCAGCGAAGGATGGTTGTAAAAACCAGTCTACAGCAGTTGACTCGTCGAAAGATGATGGCCTTAATAGAAGGGCATTAGAAATTTATAAAGCTGATCAAAAAGATATGATATTGAAAGACAGGTTTGGTTATAAGAAACAGCATGGTGATAATAGAAAAAGCAATGAGGATATCAGGGAAGTTTCATCTAAAACTTTGATAAACGGAATATCTGTTTCAACATCAAATTGCAGTAAGGAATCTTGTATCATTAGGGAGACTTCTGTTGTTGATGAAAGGGAATTACATGACACAGAAGAAAACAAGAGTATCAGAACAGACAGAAAGGGTGAGGTGGCTGAGAGGTGTGCTTCAAGAACATCGTCTACAGATGGAGCAGCAGCTAAACCTGGTACTAGTATGACAAAGACTGGCAATAGTGATGCTGATGATAATCTACACCTTAAACTGAATGAAGAATGGAGTTCTAGTTCATTCAAAAATGAAAAGCAGACCACCAGGGGTGAAAAGAGAGAGCTTACATATGAAAGTCCATGTGAAGAGAGAAAGAAGGGTGGGCGTCCTCAGATGTCATCTCATCGAAATAGAGATGGTATCATAAACAGGGAAGAGCTGATAGGAGGCAGTGAATTAACTCCGAAGATTGAAAATAGTTCTGATGGAGAAGCTTGTTCCTCCAACAGTCCTACAAAGTCGTTCAGTCATGTCGATAGTTCCGAGCTGAAGATCAGGAAATCCCCTTCATCCAAGGAAGGACACTCGTGTCCAGCTTCAATGTTGCCAGATAAAATGGCCACCGTAGCAACCCATCGACCAATCGGATACTTCAGCTGCGGAAGCCCTCCGCCTCTGATACCCTCTGCGGATGCCAGCACAAAGGCTATTCGCAGGCTCGAGGAATTAACTAGGAAACCAGCTGTCACAAATGTGAAAGAGATGATCTTAAGCAAAATCCAGGAAGAAGTTGAAAGGCTGATCGGACCTGGTTGCGAGGAGAGGAAGGTTTCTCCTCCGCTTTCGTCAGAGCTGCCGTACCTCTTCCCGAGGGTCGACAATAATAATGATGTCGATTCATCCAGAAAGTCACTGAAAAGTCTGGAAGAGTTGTCCAAGTGTGCTCCACTGCCTCTGTTTAAGAGAATTCAGAAGGATGTTAGGTCAAGAAATGATGAACCATTAATCAAGAGGAGTGATCCATGTGTGAAGTATCTCTTACCTTCTTCCACTACTCCCGAATCGACTGTTTCTGCTATCCAGAGTCTGGAGAAGCTCTCCGCTGAACATCCAGTCCTAAGAAGGTTTGAACCCCCTCAGGCCGTGACAACTAGCCCATTAAGACCTACCTCAGCTGACAAGGTACAGTATCTGCCGCCATCCTTTGGAGGTGAAGCATCCAATGCAAACTCCATCCAAAGCCTGGAGAGGTTCTCCTCGGAACACAGTTTCTTTGGTTATTGTCTAACCAAGCCACATTCCAAACCCACTAACACCTGCTGCAATATCAGTATGTCAGAGAAACCAGCCCAGCATGCTCATGGCAGCACAAGAAGCTTACAAAATGGAATGGTCGGTCAACGCATAGCCAGCCCTTTTTTGGTAACCTTACCAAAACTTGAACCACTGTCGCCAGTCGAGAGCAGGACGGAAGAAGATGGAGATCACATGATAAGGCCAAAGATGAAAACAGAGGATCAAGAGTCCGAAAATGTTGACCATTCACAGACTCAAGGTTCAAGAAGACATCATGAATCAGATAAAGAATCCTCAAGTCAGCAGCTGATCTCCAACAGTTCAGAAGATCCACTCCTGGCACTAAATAATTTGGTTCGAAAGAAGCAAGGCATAGTAGCATCTCCCAGTCCCAGTAAAGTTGCATGGGAACTTGTCAACAAAGATATGAAACCTCCATTGTACATTTTACCACCTGAAGATATTAAGAACCAGGCAGACAAAAATCCATTGGAAGAAATTGACAAAATGCTGAAGTTTTCATGAAGTTCTAGTTGCTCTTCATGTCACCTCCAGTTCGATGGTGTAGTTACAGGCTTCATTGTGTGAGACAGTGGAGGCAGACATAATGCCAGTACTTTATAAAAGATTCACAGTACATGTAGATTTCCAAAGAAATGACCAGTAGTCTCATTTATCACAACTTCATACACACAAAGAGATTCTGAGCTTGCAGGTAATAAGCAATGTATCCGTTACTGTAAGCGTAATGCTATGACACTAGATTACTATCTAGTGAGAGGTTATTAGTGTTTAATACAGGATGATGTCATTACTGTAAGCGTAATGCTATGACACTAGATTACTATCTAGTGAGAGGTTATTAGTGTTTAATACAGGATGATGTCATTACTGTAAGCTTAATGCTATGACACTAGATTACTATCTAGTGAGAGGTTATTAGTGTTTAATACAGGATGATGTCATTACTGTAAGGTTAATGCTATGACACTAGATTACTATCTAGTGAGAGGTTATTAGTGTTTAATACAGGATGATGTCATTACTGTAAGGTTAATGCTATGACACTAGATTACTATCTAGTGAGAGGTTAGTAGTGTTTAATGCAGGGTTGAGGCCTTGTTGCCTGTCATTCAGAGAACGGTGCAGTTGTTAAGGATTTGTAAATGTCGTCAGTATTACTAACTAGTTACTATGAATTTTGGTTGAATTATTAGAATTTAAGAAAAATAATGGATTGAAATAGTGGATCATAACCAATCGAGACTTAATGGAGCATTCCAAGAGAGTAATTTAAAGGTGAATGTCTTGAAACCAAAACAGCTAGAGAAACATTTCTAGCACTTTTTCCTTTTTCTTCAATAGAGTTTTCTTTTTTTCTTGGAATGTAACATAGACAGCCTAATATTCTAGCTGAAGTCATCATTTTACACCTATGCATCCGATTGGTCAATCATAGTTATTGTCTACTGCCATCTATTATTGCACCAATCATTTCCATAGCTATCAAACCTATAGCTATCAGGTTTATTGAGGATCTCACTAGTGGTATTCAAATTAGCTCTCTGGTAATACCACTGCTGTTACTGCTAGAGCTTCACCTATCAAAAGACCAAGTTTATCCTCTATACATAGGACTAACATAGGAATCAATTCTCTGTGTTGGCACAGACTGCTGCACCAGTGGAATTCTACTTGTAAGTCATGTTTGCCTATGACTAGACAAAGACTGTGCCACATTACAGGCTGCAGGAGTTAAATGTATGTTACTCAGTGGCTTACATCTAGACTTTACCCTGTTAGTCATGCAGTCTATGAAACTGAGGAAATATCTGCAATAGCCAAACTTAAGGGTAATGTTATTCTGTTAACATTGAAGAGTGGAACTTTTAATCTTATGATTTTTTAATTAAACAACAACAAAAAATTGCTGGTAGTGATTTTTCACTTTCATGATGTCATCCAACATCAACTTTAATCATAAGATTACAAGAGTTTGTATCATATTCTCTCTCAGAGTATGATGCCAAGTCTCGGAGAGTGTCGAAAAAAGTTCAAACGAAGGGGATAGTTGAATAGTATTTTTCAGGAATCCATAGTGCCAAACGAAGGTGTGAGCCTCTCAGTGGCTAGAGATTTACCCAGAAGGGAAAGTGTGTATGCTTCTTGCCAACTTTATTTCATCACCTTGATAACACAAATTTGGGGTACTTCAGACAACATTGAAACACGAACTGATGTTTAAATGTTTAATGCTAAAAAAAGATTTCTTACATACTCAGCATAATTGGGCATTAGTGGGTTACTCTTTCTGTGGAGAATTATTTATGATGATACTGTGTGTATGTGATTATTCATGCTGAATATCAGTTGATTCCGTTTATCCATACTAAGGGAACGTACTTCAATCTTTGGTCACTTCAAGGGCATCTAGCGGGAGATAACTTACCACAGGGGCTGATTAGAGGTCACGGGACTGAACTGGTGTGCCTCATGAGTACTTGTTATTGGTATTGCCATGAAACTCCTCATGAGTACTTGTTATTGGTACTGCCATGAAACTCTTCATGAGAACTTGTTATTGGTACTGCCATGAAACTCCTCATAAGTACTTGTTATTGGTACTGCAATGAAACTCCTCATGAGTACTTGTTATTGGTACTGCCATGAAATTCCTTATATGAGTACTTGTTATTGGTACTGCCATGAAAACCATTTCAAAGATACTGAAATGTTGAACCTAAAGTGTCTATTCATGGTTAGTTAACACAGATTTAGCCTGGTTCAATAGTTTTCCATGAGACAGATGGTAAATGTATTTCTTGGGGCAATATTATTTTGAGAATGCTGGGACTAGTACCAATGAGATAAAACATGGTTCTGCTATTAAGTATGATGTTGTATGATGCCCTGTATTGAGTATGATGCTACCCTGTTATTACATATGGTGCTGTGCTATTACATATATTGTACGTACATTGTACGTATGTACATACATAACATACATCAACAATGTTCTGTTAAGCTATCGTTGGGTTTTAATCCTGGATGTATTTTATGTGCACTCACATATCTGCATTCTCATATTGATTTGATATCCTTGTAAAGGTGTTGAGTATCATCTCCACATCATGTATCATGGTGCTTGTAATATAGAACCAATGCTTACAGTTAATTAGCATATTAATAAGTATTTAAGATGTTTATATTCCTCAAAACTCAATTGAACAAGTAGACTCTATTTAGGAGTTTGATGGTATCAAGTACCTTGCCATTTTATCATTATATTATATATAACTTTGGCCTTTAACCAGACATTATTTATGGATGTATTTACATTACAATTTTGAAACTTTTGTCTATAATCACATCATAAGTATTATTTTAAGTTGCCTTTATTCTTAGCCAATTGGGTATGTACTGTTAAAAGTAGATATGAAGCTAAGACACATTGATTTAGGTATCCTAAACTAACATCTTTAACATTTAACGTATGAAGAGAGAATTGACACAGGCGTCATTTTTGAATTGCTGTTGTTGCAAGAAAACAGAATTTAGGAATGCCAAGACTGGTTTTTATCTTGGAATTTTGTACACATAGAAATCTTACATTTGATGAAACTGTTTATTAAAAGAGGACAAATTTGGGGAACTAGCTTGTGTTCTTGATCTATAGCCCAACTGTAGCTGTAAAACTCTCCACTGAAAAATGTCTCTGATTAGTCTGTTTTGAGAGCTGCATTATTTGAATAATTGAACACAGTCTCATGGTACAGGGGATAAATTCATGAAACTCTAATACTGGCAAAGAATTTGCACTGATTTTTTATTTATTTCTTTAATATCCAATATTGAAATCAAAATATACTTATTGTGATTCAAAATTTTCAACTTAAAATAAATTGCATTTTATACAGTTTTAATAGCTGGTATATTGTCGGCTCAGAGATTCAAAATTTAAAGGGCAATTATTTTCATCTAGTTTTCTAGCAACATCTAATGGATTTTTGTAGCATTTGTGACAATAGGTTCATGGCAATATGCAAATAACTTCTCATTTGACAACTGAAATTTGGCTATGATTTCTGTTCCAGTAAGTAACAGTCGTGATGGGGGTTTGGCATCGAGTGTATAGTATATGTACAAATAATATATCTCAAGAAATATGTATTGTGTATAATGTAAATATTGTAAAGATTTGATCCAAATAGATGTTGTCCGTTAGTGTTACAAATCCTAAAAAGGTGTTGTTACATATCCTAAAAGGAAGGGCTTGTATAGGTTTCATTTGTACTGCTATTGAAATAGCTAACATTGTGACATGATAATGGTGGTAATCGCCCAAATTGAGGGTCATTTATTTCATGTGCATTTTTAAAACTTTGATATCCACATTTGTGTTTCTATGTCATAGAACAGTGCACTTTTTAAATGTCCATATCTATAAATTATTTTCATTGGTTTATAATTGTTAGAAACCAGGGTAATTGCTGATATATAACCCCTGTGTTAGTATAACTGTAATATTGGAATATATGTGGATTTAAAGGTGATCTTTAGTTTTGGAAGACTCTCACCCAGTCACACCACTGGTCAGTATTTCAGTATTTAATGTTTCCCTTTGTAATGTGTATAATGAAAGAAAAGCTAATTGCAACATCTTGATGTAAGCCAAAAGTGGGCTTTGAGAAGTCTCACTAAAGAATATAAGATATAATTCTATCAATCTTGGTTCCAAAGAAATCAGTTCCTATCAGTTTGAAGCAATCTAGTTGGTGTTAGTGTTGAATAATGTATGTTACCATGGCTCATGAATAGTCATCTACGCTGGATGATTATATTATGCTTCATGAATAGTCATATCCGCTAGCTGATCAGCAACCAGTTGGGACAATTTCCTAAATGCTAATAGCTCTCTAAACTGTACTCCAATATCATGCTCTCAAAGCACTGGTATTGACAGTACAAACAGTTCCTAACCTTGATCTCATAGAAACATGATATTCATACTGTTCATACTGACAATACGAGTGCTCTGAAGCGGGACATGTCACAACAGTATAATACAATTGTCCCAACTGGCTGTGATCAGGCATTTCCAAATCTCCATGGTAATTATTCCTGTATGGCAAGTATTCAGTTAGTCATAATTTTCCAACTAGAGTCATTTATCTTTCTGAAATACAAATTTTTGATAGTTTTATATTTGAGAGAATTAGTAACTTAAGTCATGATTTATTTGCCCAATCATTTAGTTTATTTTGTTTCATTTCTCCTAAAACACTACATTGTGTGCATTTGTTGGTGCTGCCTTATTGCAAGAGCATTAGATCCAAATTAAAATCGTATTCATTATTTTATTAATTACATCAACTTTTCATTTCCTGCAGTCAACATTTTATTTACACAGTGTTATGTGATTGTTCAATGGTGGTTAGGTTTTGCCCTGATGCTAGTTGCATTTCTGTAAACTAAACCTCTGTTTGCTGCAGAATTTTTGTAGGTGACCAGGTACCAAATTTTCTTTTCGTGGAGACATTCAATCCCTCGGCAAAATATCAATTGTGACTCGGCGCCTAGCTTGACTTACAAGATTTAACCTCAACTTTGAAGGCCATGTTTCAGATGTTATGTAGTAGAAAAAATACATGGTGCAAATAATTTACAAGGATAACTTAGTCCAAAGATGGCTAGATCCTAATGAATTAAATTTACATTTTCTTTGAACTAGGAATCCAAAACAGCCATGTAAAACTGCTATCGTTGGTGATTTTGTTGCAATTAAGTCTGTCTTTAAAGAAGTATAATAAACTGGGCACCTTGATTTGATAAAGTATACAAATAGAAGACATCCTTATATTTAAATAAACTATCAGACTTAAATGTTAAGAAAAATAATATGCTAGTAATATATGTTAGCATACAGGCTTGACTAATGGCAGTGGTGGAGGTAGTAACTGTCGAAACCATTGTAGTGGCCAGTGCGACACAAAGGAAATGCTAAATCAATGTATATTTCTCTGATACTTACTTGCTTGTTATATTGGGAGTTGTTTGAAGATGTTCATAGCTTCATATGTTTTTGCCAATTTTGAATGTTCCCAAGAGAGACTTTAAGCAAGAAACACTGTATTCTAACAGCTGACAATTCTGTCACCCGAGACAGCTGCATGGCCTTCTATCCTCAAAACTCACTGAAATTGGTCACTAGGGGACAACTTTTTTTCCTCCTTTTTGCCGCAATATTTACAAATTTCAATGAGATCATTAACTGGGATGTAATGAAATTCGTTTTTGTTATCAGTGAACCATATTTTGTGTCAAATCCTCTATTGTGTTATAAAAAGTTGGCAATTTAATGATAACAACAATCAAGAGCTTTTCTTACAAAATGCCAAACAGTTTGAAATTAATTTTGGAATGTTGATAAGTGACAAAAAATTCCCACACAGTGGTCAGTGTAGTCATGTGCACTGAACAGTGTTGGTCTCAAAGTTTGAAGTATCGATTCATCCCAAATGAAGATATGTGTTGTTGGTCAACTTTAAAGGAAAATTTTGTTGTGAAGAAGCGAAAGTGTTCCTTCGAGTTAAATTGAAATGTGGGTGAGAAACAGAAAAGCAGTTTGAACATTTGCTATGCTCATATGTTTGGTCAAGTTTGCAAGAAGAATAAAAAATTATTAGTTTGTAAAATTTGGTGCCTGAATGGGGGTTATTATCAATAGTTAGCCACAAAATTACAGCTCAAGACTGATTCAATCATTTTTTCACTGCACAACCAAGAGTTTGTTAAGTAGCTATTCTTTTTAGCTGGACATTGCTTTAGCATTTTCAAATTGCATTATTTTGCTTACTTGTAGTTTTGGCCAGAAACCTTTCACACTGTGACAAGCTGGTTCTTTGTGTGGATGGATGTGCAAAATATTTTTATGTGAGGGTCAACAAACTTTTGATGTTTATGAAGTTAAATGCCACCACTCCTCCCAAAAATGAAATTTAGTATCTATGTATGGTTGCCTGATTGGTTGTGTAGGAACCAATCAGGTCATCTGGTTTCCCTTTTAGTTTACAAAGCTCACAATCGTGACATTCTCGCTAATTGTTGAAATGTTGTGCGTCCTATTATCATAGTATGACTTACATTGATTGTTATACTGTCAAGCTTCAACCATCAAACATTTATTGTTGAGTCATCCTTATAATGCCTTGTCAGGTGTTGATTGCAAACATTTTTCAATTTCATAGTCCTAAACTGGTCTGTCTGGTGCTGTTAATTTTTTCATCATTGATGGCTTCTTGCTTTAGTTTACCATTTCATTGTCCCTTTGAGTATAAAAGGGAAATAATAAAAGGCAGGTTTTCAAATTTCAAGCAATTACCAATCATCAGGGCAAAACCTGGCAATATTAAACAAAAGAAACTGAAAAAAAGCTGATTAAGAAATACACAAAGCAGGAGAATCATATTGATGTCAGGTTTTATTTCTAGTTTCTGTAAAGTTACCAAACTTGCCACTTCTTTGCCATTCGGATTGCTCAAGTACTTTTTTTTTGAGATTCTTGTCATAATCATTAGATGAATATGTTTCTACTAAACCACTTTCATTTTACAAACAAATGTAAATGACTTCTATTTTAAGTGTATCTATCTATCTATCTATTATTATATAGTACTACTATCAGAAAGATGTAGAAAAAGTGATTCTGTCTCTCAGACAAACTGTGATAAAAGTGATTTACCATCAAATATTCACAATCTGTTCTCTTTATTACTGTCTGTACTACTTTCAGTTGCTCAGTTTGACAAGAAAACTAGATAAGTTGTTTTGACATTTTAAGATGGAGCAAGCAGTCTACATTCAAAGGTTGCCTCAGACGTTTACAAAGCAGTTTGTAGGCAAACATCTTAAGAAACCATTGAAAGTATGCCAGTGAATGCTGACAGTTTAGATACAGATATCGTACACTGAAGCAACACAGCATATGATGCTAACGTCAAGCTGAACTCTGTTGTGTCACTGGACGAGATGGGTGGGGGATTCTCTCTCCTCCCCAGGGTGGGGAGTCTCTTTCCTCCCCAGGGTGGTGATTCTCTCTCCCCAGGGTGGGGAGTCTCTCTCCTCCCCAGGGTGGGGAGTCTCTCTCCTCCCTAGGGTGGGTGAATTCTCTCTCCTCCCCAGAACTGGAAATATTGCACATATCAGTTAGTATAACACTGGGCCTGGTTGAGTAGTAACTAACAATGATGGCTGTTAGAGACTTGCACCTCTCATAAGAATTCTTGTACTTAGATCACCAAAGGAGAATTTAGAATAGCTCCACCTTGGATATGACACCTTCCTACCCTTAAGATAGCTTTCAGTAGAATGGACACATTTATTGTCAAAGCAAACACTTTTAGGAAAGCTTCATTTACAGTCCCTTTTGGAAACTGAACTTCTCATTGAGGCTCCATAGCTGATGAGGCCCATGGTGATGGTTTTTTGAGATGACACTGGTTGGTCAGCGATGAGGGAAACCAAGGAGGTCCATCTTGGATGGAAATGTTTTCATCGTCCATGCTCACTCTGACAATGTGCTGAAAAAGTAATAAATATTTGAAATTTTCAAAGTTTTTGAAAATGACTACAAAAGATGCAGAATTGACCACAAGGATACATAATATCAGCAAAGCTTGTACATACACAAACTAGCCCTGGGCTAACAGAGCAGTGCTTTCTAGATCTAACGGACAGCTTAATACAGATCAGTGTTTGGGAGACCATGCTTAATTTGATGTCGATGTAACCATCTTTTACACAGGACTCAGAACTTGGCATGAACTTAACTCTAACATTAACATTGGATAGGCAATTGATTATCAGTCTATTCTTAGTGTCTACTAATGCTCAAAACATATCACAGGAAGGAACTCAGTTATGGCACATTGTTTAGGCCACTCTGTACTTACTGCCACTTGAGTAAAACCTCAATATATCTACTAATAAGGTGCTACCAGCATATATTATTCTAAAAACTTGATCAAATTCTGGAAAATTACACCCTCCACATGGGCACTCGCCTTTACTACATTATCATGAACGACTGGATTAAAACATTCTACCAAATCCCTAAACATGGTTATATATATTTATATATTAAAATAGAGGGATATGTTGGATGGGG
>KN886276.1:83650-99935 GCA_000934455.1 Apostichopus parvimensis
CCTTCTGAAATAAGATTGTAGTGTCATCAGCAAATAAAACAAAGTTACCCTTAGTAGAAGAATGAGAAATATTATTAATGTATATAAGGAAAAGGAGTGGGCCTAAAATAGAACCCTGTGGAACACCAACATTACAAATGGACCTTGCAGATGTAACTCAGTTATAATATACATAAGATTACTTAGATAACAAGACTTATGCATAAGGTATTAAGTGTGAGTCAAAAGCTACACTTTTTTGAAATGAAAGGCTTCGTTCATTGTAGGGCTCTTGTCATGTTGTTTTTATTATTGTTTAGTCATTGGGTTTTTTTTTCTTTACGAGTACATTCCCTCGTTTCTGTGTCACTCGTTCGATGTTGTCTATTCTTTTTTGCTGTTTCACTATTTTATTTTATTGCTGTATAAATTTTAGGCTTTATTGTGAAGTGCGTTGAGATCAGGTTTTGATGTAAGGTGGAATATAAGAATAAATTATAATTATTATTATTATTATAATTATTATATATTATAAATCTATCAGTCACTTGCAGGTATCTCTGTCACACTTGTACTGTGTGTTAGATTAATAACTCACTCAAGTCAAGCTGTGAACTAATCTATGGAATATTAATCAACACTCTTTCTTTACCTTCTTTCTTTACCTAGCTATGGTTGAGGTCGTTCTTAGAAGGTTGCCGTGTAAGGTAGATGCTGCAAGACTATGTAATATGATATTTAGGCATAGCTTGTGCAATTCATCCACCAACATATGGCAACATGCCTCCTCATAATTTGTCTCTGGTATGATTTTACACTACAAAAAGAAGTAACTTTTGTGAACAATTCCACATACAACCAAGAGACAAATCTAAAAATTAATAAAATGCCTGAATGAAAAGGAATGTCTTCCATTTGGATTTAAAGATAACAGCAGAAGTGAAATTTCTACTTAAAGCAAAAGGCAGTGAATGCCAATGAGTTTGTCCAAATTTAATGTCAGAAAGATCCTGGTAGGATTGCAGTCGAGTTTTGGAAATGTCGAGACTTGTATCAGAACAACAGAAACTTCTGGAAGGCTGATGGGCATACAGTAGCTGCTCATCTGTAGTAAGTGTGCACAAAATAATGAGAAGTTACCTTAAAGATATAACTGTCTACTCCACAGGCAGCCAGTGCAGCTGATAAAGTATGGAGCTAATACTTGAATGTTAAAGATTTTCTAGTAATTAATATCACAGCTAAATTTTGAATGCTGCTGTAACTACATTGAGTCTGTGATAGCCCACAAAGAGTTACAAAAGTCAAGATATACTGGTAACTGAAGGCAGGAACCAGGTGTTCAACAGACCTAATACTTAGATAGGGATTTATCCTTCCAATGTTACATATAAGTGAAAATACAGTTGATAAGTTGTTCCGTAAAAAGAGTAGAATCAAACAGTAATCTAAGATATCTCCCAGATGTAGTAGCAAAGTGTAAGCTCTCTATGTTTCCGATTTATGGGAGGTATATTCTAAGGATCCTTTATAAATTTCACATTTCGTTGTTTGGTTTACCAGTTATCGTGGGTCTTGGTGTCGTTTAATTAACAAGTTAACCAGGGTCTTGTTGTCGTTTAATTTAAAAGTTACGGAGGGTCTTGTCATCGTTTAATTTTGAAGTTAACGAAGGTCTTGTGTCATTTCATTTTGAAGTTACTGAGGGTCTTGTGGTCATTTATTTAAAAGTTACCGAGGGTCTTGTCGTTGTTTAATTTTCAAGTTACCAAGGGTGTTGTGGTCAAATCATTTTTAAGTTACGGAGGGTGTTATCATCGTTTCATTTTGAAGTTATCGAGGGTCTTGTCGTCATTTTATTTTCAAGTTTTACAGTCAACTCTATGAAATTACGTAGTAACTCAAATTAAAGTATGTTATCTTTGCTGGAGGAAACAAACTGCCTGTTAATTATATTTGTGTAACATCGGCATATTGATGCAATCTATTATAACTTGTCTCCTAACTATTTCAACTGATTCTAGTTTCACTAGCACCACTGTATTAATTAGAGAGAGAGAGAGAGAGTATCTACATGACAAAGTACATTGTAAGGTCAAGTTAATCCAATAGTGCAAGTCTATGTAGAGCTACAGTCATGAATATGCAATAGATGTTAACTTTGAACTGCTTCTTACCATGGTTACCACATCTTATCATCACACAGATGGACAAAAGTATGCAATTCCTTCCAATATATCTTTGTGAGCAAGAACATCTTTTTATGGATATTTTCAAGTGAAGATGCAGGTAAACTGGGTGATTTTATACCAAGTTTATTATATTTGGCTGGTATGTGGACAATGTACTGATAAGGATGCTGTTGACCAAACGTTAGTTAAACTCCAGATAGTTGTAGTTAATAGAACTTAAGTAAGTATTTCATTTACATATGAAACGTAAAAACGTAAGACTTGATGAGGTAAATCACTGATGAACACAACACAGATGTTGTCTATGCTGTCTAAACGGTTATAGAAATACATACATTTAACCAAAGACTACCGTACTGTACACAAAGGGACACTTCTGTCCAGAGAAAATAAAACCGAATTTAGCTTCAAAGAAACCTCAGCCATATGCCCTACATATGAACATGACACATATATCAAAAGTACATATGAACTCCAGACTCGAACTTGTAAGCTGAAAGATGAAATACATTCAAACTTATCCATGAATTGTCTGTTATTTCTTGTCATATTAAACACACTACCAGCATATGGAAGAACAGAATACAAAATCAATCTGATGTACCAACTTAATTGCGCATTCAATGGTAGGATAGCTATCTCACATGAATGGATTTATGGTCTCCATGGTTACACGAGTCTAGTCAGGCTTATCCAATTGATAAAAATGATTGAAAAGTACAGCAAATATTTTTCCCAAACAAGTGCAAATAATAAGGTTTGGCAGTATGCTAATATTGTCAACTATCCTCATAGTCGTAGTGATGGTGTTAAATTCAGCCCTGTTACCATACCACTGATATCTGTGTACTGAAGAACAACATAGCACTGCATCAGCACACTGACATTTGTAACAATACACTCACTTGATATCAGTTATTTCATAAACATGCTCAAATATGGCTTCCCAACTACTGCAGTGACAGCTATCATATTTTAGATAGCTAACAACACCTAACATCACTGCACACTACATCATCACTACACACAGCATCACTACACACAGCATCACCACACACTACATCATCACTACACACTACATCATCACCACACACCACATCATCACCACACACTACATCATCACCACACACTACATCACTGCAGCATCACAACACACTACATCATCACTACACACAGCATCACCACATCATCACTACATCATCACTGCACACTACATCATCACTACACACTACATCATCACTACACTACATCATCAGTACACACTACATCATCACTACACACTACACCACTGCAGCATCACAACACACTATCATCACTACACACAGCATCACCACATCATCACTACACACTACATCATCACCACACACTACATCACTGCACACTACATCATCACTGCAACCTACATCACCACTGTACACTACATCATTACTATAGACTACATCCCTACATCATCACTACACACATCATCACTACACACTACATCATCACTACCTAATGCCTCATCAATACATACTACATTATTACTATAGACTACATACCTAAATCATCACTACACAATACATCATCACTACACACTACATCATCACTACCCACTACATCATCAATACACACTACTTTATCACTATAGACTACATCCCTACATCATCACTACACACTACATCATCACCACACACTACATCATCACTACACACTATACATATGTATGGTAGGCCTTATGGTAAAACAATTCCACTGGTAGATCAAAGTAAATCACTACACACTACATCATCACTACCTAATGCCTCATCAATACATACTATATTATTACTATAGACTACATACCTAAATCATCACTACACAATACATCATCACTACACACTACATCATCACTACCCACTACATCATCAATACACACTACTTTATCACTATAGACTACATCCCTACATCATCACTACACACTACATCATCACCACACACTACATCATCACTACACACTATACATATGTATGGTAGGCCTTATGGTAAAACAATTCCACTGGTAGATCAAAGTAAATCACTAGAGAATGGAAATTATCATCACTGACTCAAGTCATCAATGATCTTCAAAACTAACTGTCCGGATTCCAGTTCCTAGTTGACTATTTCAGGCCGGCTTAACGGTTTAGGTCAAGCTCCTGACTAATGTTACAAGTCCAGTATCTGGCTTCAATAAGCAGTGAATTAGGCTGGAAAACAGCCATCCCATTAAAAGGTTGTTCTCATAAAATCATGCTATTTACTATATAAATAGACATAAATCTGAGACATTGGACTTACTTGCTCTTCCCAGCTCTCTGCACTTCTTGACAAAGCCGTCTTGTGATTGATGTGCCGCCCTCTTCCTGTGCCAGCAAACTTAAAATGACTTGAGCGTACATGAAAGTGTGTTCCCCATAGCAAACCATTTTCTGTAATACAAGATTAAGAGATAAATAAACCATTAAACTAGTTTTGTTGAAGAAGCTGATGGGTTTAGAAACTAACTCATATAACCATAGAGAATCTTTCATGAGGTCCACTTATTTTCCATGTAAACTTAGGAAATTATGTTTCTTGCATAGCTGTCAATCATATCTTCTCATTACAATGTGCATATCATCAAAAACTAGTCACTTCATTGCAATTGCAGCTTCGACCCATCCTGTGTTTCTCTCATTGCAATCTCTTGTTAGTAACAAACAAAGTGTTTGCTTGCGCACACTTGAAAGACCAGAGGGATGTGATGCTAATCAAACTGTTTTTATTTATGATCAAATAGTCCTTTTGGTTAATACGCCAGGCAGAGGCTGAGCAAGTAATGACTTGTTGTGTCATTTTGTGCAATCAAACAGTGATAGCCAGTTCTTGGCACAAGAATAGAGTAAATCTTCACAAGTACCACGATGTCTTCAAAATTATAATTCCGAAACAACATCACATATTATATATATATGTATCATCAAGTAAGGAGAGACGTACACTAAATTCATCGATATGTTGGATAATGGCCTCCTCTCCGCCCTCTAGTAATTGGTTGAAGGAGGTCTGTAGTACTTTCGAGAAAACACCGATCTCATGACAGGCCGTAGAAACACTACCGATCTCTCCCTGGTGCCCAGCATCAGATATCAACTGAAAATATAGGTACGAAGATACACAAAGTTGCATAAGAAATGAAGAGGATTCAGGAAATTAGTTTCCATCTGTTTATTTTCTCCAAATAACTGGGAAATGAACTGGCTAAAATCAGTGTGGAAACTGAGGCATAAAATAAGTAGAAATCTTACTGGAAAAGAAACAGACGAAACACAAGAATAAAGAAAGACTATAACTCAGATAGCTCTCATCAGATCACAAAGCTACAATATCATTGAACTAAAAATACACTACTCTTTTTCATGACTTGCTGACAAAATTAAGCTACAATTTATTAGGTCCCAAAGCCAGATTTTTTACTTTCTGATCCAAAGCATTACAAAAGTAAACGATGCACTTCCCCCTTTCTAAACTTGAATGTTATTTTTGCCTTATCCATCATAATTCAAGAATTGTAATTATTCAAAACCATGAAGCCAAACCTTGATGGTAAAGTTGAGCATCAAGCAATCGGGATATGTCTCTGCAAGTTTGTAAAAGAGCACCCTCCATGTGCGATGCTGTATCATTGATTCCAGCCAAGCTGGTGTCTAAGGAAAGAAAACAAGCATAACATTTCTACTCTTGAAAATACACAAAGGCTACAAGATCTAGTCAAGATCTAAATTTCTTTCCTATTTAGTGTTGGGTCCCTATTGAGATCCTGCACATGGTATGGTCACATCCATTCAATCTTTGTTGCCAGGTGCCCACTGCAATTTCTTTCATTTAAATATACTCAAATTGGAATCCCCAACCTGGTTATAGCAATACTCCAAAAGACTGCATTGAATATGGCATTGGGTGTTGACTATTTCCTTCAAAAGCATCTTTTAAACTCACACACTGACACTGCTAGAATTTCATGTCCAAATGGAAATACTTTAGCCTAATTGTAGAGCTGGTATAATGTCGCTGTACTTTGTTTGTCAGGAAATATGATATGTTTTTTACATGCTATGGAAGGAGTAAGAAATATGACTGAATGACTGACTGAGGAGACTTAGAAGAGCTAAGAGACTGGACACTGCCTGAAACAATACAATCAGCTGTTAATATCATTAAAATACTTTAAAATAGGCCGAATATCAGGCAGCCCAAGTAGGTTGAAATCACACAGTTTTAATTTATTTCAAGCCTTCATGTGTAGACAGAAATATGGGTATCACCCTGACGACGAACTCAGCTTTAAAATTAGCTCACTTCTGTTCTAAATTATAAACAAGAAAGCAGAATCTTACTCCTTCTCCTTCGGTGAAGATCATGTCCGCTTTCTTTGGATCAAAATGTTTCAGGATGAGTCGTTTTAGGTGATCTTCCACCATCTGCTGCACCTCTGTTGGGTTGACTCCTGTAATACAAGCTCAATATTGTAGACTTTATTCTTCAGTTTGAAATATGACTCATCCTTGATATGGCAATGACCGATACTACCTTGTAAACAGCATAATACAGCAATGAGTATGAATGAAATTAGGGGTAAGGGTCACCATGATCATATATAGCCTTGGAGAACAACCAAGATACTTGTGTATTATTCATGGTTGCCATATGCCATGTTTCATCAAATTGAATTATCTCCTTTTTGGGTGCAACAAGATCTTGTCAGTTTTTAGTTTACGTCATCGAACACTGCCAGCCTTTCAGTAAGTGAATTAGGCATGCACTACCAATCCAATTTGCTAAGGTATAGCCAGTTAGCATGTAGAGTATAGCAGGTATTTAGAAAGTACAACATGACAGAACCATACTAGTGACAGGTACTTTAGCTTAATTTAGTTTAGCTTTGAGACAGAGAAGGCCTGATCTAATGTTTCCTAACATGACAAGTATCAACAGAAGTTTGAGAATACAAACTGAAGTTGGGTCTCAATCATCATCGGATATATTGACATTAAGTAAAACTTGTATAGTAAACTCATAGTTAGGTCTTATAGCAATAAGGAATAGTGCAATACAAGACTACACAGTACTGTACACAGAGTTACTGTCAAAGGTTTGTGTTTTAATGCACTGTACATGCTCTGAGGATTACATGCAATACAAAACTTAAAAAATGCTTCTTTCTTGTTCTTTTATGAAACAGTTGTAACAACAGTTAAACCCACATGTTTGAACAAAACAGTGCACACTGGTGACACATACAGTCTAAAGCCAGAGAATTAACTTGCATCTTTTCAAAATGTTTTAAGATCCTACTTATTTTAAACAGCTTCCTGAACCTTTCGACATAATAGCATGAAGTCATTATACATGATGCAAGTGATGGAACCTGAAGATTTGACATATTATCCATGAGTTAGTGACACAAGAACTTTTAAGAGTTCATATGATAATGAGTAATAACCACATTTAACAATTATTCATAACAATTTTCAACTGCAGAGGTGGTAAGGCTTCCTTGTGACATAAGTTAGCAATGGTATGAAAGTTTCAATCCACAAACATGGGAAACTGAAGACAAATCAAGACACTAGATGTGGCGAAACGCCTAAAGGATGATTACGTCAGAAAATATTTTACATGATACAGGTTTTACTTCACACAATGTGCCTGATATGTAGTGTTTTCAAAGACGTTATTTTAACTTTGTTATCTCGTTTTTTAGAAGGATTTTCAGATTCTCACTTGACACAAAGATTGCAAAATGGTGACAATTCCCTTCTCCAAAGTTTGGATTTTAAACCAGAGCAGACTGGCTTGACCTAGCAACAGTGGAGAATAGGTGGACTTTTAGTATATTATCTGGCAGTGAAGACTGGTGAAAGGAAAATCTTGAAAAGAACTTGCAACCGTGAAAATGGGCAGAAGATCCTACTCAATTCACAAGCAAGACAGTGTTTACCTGCCCAAGTCTGTACTGATTAATTCTACCTCAGGTATGCAAGATGAAGATGGGGATGGAGAGAGCAAGGAGAAGATTATTTTCTGAACAGCCTTTTCACATTTCATATCCAGTCATAATAAATTCTTCCTTTTTTCCTACCTGTAAATATAAGCCATTCCGCAAACAGATTCACTGTTTGTGCAAGAGCTGTGTAATTTTCAGACAAGAGGACGACCACCTGTTCTGGCGTTCCACCGGCTTTAAAATATCTGAAAAGAAATTAAAGTATAAACACTACCACACCTTTACAATCCGGTAATTCATGAAACCCTTTTAAGATTATTTCTAGTCAAGGATCAAACTGAACACAAACTTGAAAGTTGAACTTAATCCAGTATTGGCGTGCAATGGGGTGGAGATCGGACATTATGTCTTCGTTTAATGGGGTGGAGATCGGACATCATGTCGGCGTTTAATGGGACATTATGTCAGTGTTTAATGGGGTAAAGATTGGACATTACGTCAACATTTAATGGGGTAGAGATGAGGCATAATATTGGCGTTTAATTATGCAATGTTATTACACATGTGGAACTCACAAGAGCAATCTTGTTATAGTCAACATGCAGCATAGGCAAACAAACATGCTTAAAATGTATATAACTGAGAGATTCACATACTGACCTATCAACTTCCAAAATATTTCTCGATACAACGTATACAAAAGTTTCAAATTGTTAGAGGTGTTACTTCATTCTCCAAAGTAGATTCCATGACTGTAGAAACAGGGATCTCTGTTAATTTCATTGGTCTTTGTACAACATGGCTCAGATGTAGTCTTAATATCAAGCAAAATAAGAAAATCTGCAGGTCTCAAATCAACTCCTCTACATACTGTATCCCTCACTTTCGTTTGACCCTTATCACAATTGTTATTAGCAAACCCCCCACCCTCACCCCACCAATTCAGAGGAAGTTGAGAAACTGATCATAATTCCATTCCAGTATATAGTTGTCAAAGTATTATGCAGACTACTCTATTGATGATCGCCACAGTGGTCAATTGCTGTCTACAATATCACACCAATGCAATTGGGTTCAATTATGTTGTATGACGTAAACTTAGTGTATTACTGCAAGTAGTTAGGTTCTTTTATCAATGTTTAAGGGTTGAAAACAAAGTGATTTAACCAAAATACACACCGTTTTAAGTCTTTGAAGACTCCTGGTTCCATGATATAATCTTTGCTGCCAAAAGACTCCAAACATTCTTTTTGAATTATTTCATCATCTTTGAATTCATCTGGATCTTCTTCTTCTTCTGGGACAGCTTCCTTTAGGGAAAGAAATGAGTATTGACAAAAAAAAACATTCAAAGGGACAATAATTGAAGCAACAAGAAGCAACCTTGGTGTTAACGATATTCAGTGACAACTGCCTTACACAGTAAAGTTACCACGAACACAACGTCAACAGCAAGATAGTTTACAACGTGTCAATACCACGCAGAGAGAAAATCTAACTGTCCATAAAGGCTTAACAATTTGAAACGTTGCAACTATTGAGACATATCTAGCAATTTTGAGGTCATTGTACAGTACCTTTGAAGATGTTGAATGAGATGTTAAATAGATTCAGAAATTCTACATGGGTATATGGAATTGCGATTAAAAATAGACATTTAACATACTCTTTCAATCACATTATCTTGGTTGCAATCATAGAATTTGGTACATTGTCTTTGCATTGAATGTGACAAACTTGCACGTTAGTCATCAGTGGTATGATTTATTTATTATCATAATCTGCCACAAGTTGACAGAACTGTACTATTTCAAACAAGGAAACATTTTCTCAACCTCACTGCATGCATTGAAGTTTACTGTATGATTTTACAAAACCGGTGAAATATTTCCTTGTGAATGTGCCTTGGAAAACAAAACTGATATTGCCTCTTTTAACTGCAGTGAATTTAGCCTTTTTTTGTGTGGGGATTTGTAGATTGAAACTGTGTTCGTGGTCACAATTTGACTTTCACACAAGACAAAGTCTACTGTGCTTATCCCTGAAGCTGCATATGCTTAACACAGTACACAAACTTTAGGAACACAGGAAGTTACTGTACACCACCAACCAACTTTGGCAAAACAAATACATGTTGTAGAATACTAGATTTAGATTAGGGCTACATTAAGTTTGCAAATGAACATGTCTTCCAATGCACATGAAAGGTTTATGGAAGTTCACACATACTGCTAAAAATGCCAACTAGGCCAACCAGGTATAAGGTGACCCTACGTCCCCAGTACACCAGTCCTCGGATTTCATATGCCATCCCCAGATTTAAAGTGTCACCGGATTATACGTCCTTTGTAAAAAGCCCCTGATCATTGAATAATTTCACAGCTGGTGTTTTACATAAGGTATCATGTCAAACTTAGTGATGAATAATAGGTCTTGCAGTGACCTTTTAGGGTTTTTTCTTTTCATTATTGGACTTTTTCCTTGAAAGGCTTGATGCTGACTGAATGAGGTGTATATAAACTTGGGCATTTGACCATCATCCTTGAATCATAAAACAGAAGTGCCCCAAAACGATGAGTGACCCTCAAATACCTTGCTTCAAACGTATGGTGTAGTTATGAGTACTGTATCAACATGGCCGGGGAGAGGGAAGGGTGGGGGTCAGTTCCAATATCGCGATTTCCTGGAAAAAAAATGTGGTTACCTAGTATAGTCACTATTGCGAAGTTCGGAACACTGCGAAGTTCGGACACCCCTAAGAAATACACGATTTCACCATGACAACCTACAGGAAGAGCCAAATTTCACCAAAAAGTATGAAGCTACAGTTATTTTCTCTCCAAAATGACCCGTGTGCAAGTAAGTACTTACATATTTGTCAATAAAATGACGGAGATCTATGAAGTCTGTTATAATTACTGAAAAAGCAACTGCGCCACCAATTTTATCACCAGCGCCACACTGTGGGAACGAGTGTCCGAACTTCGCAATACTCTAGCAAAGAAATATCAGTTCCACAATCACGAAGAATCTTCTTGGAATACAACGTGAAAACAGTTTGCAGGAAAGAAAGTTTGGCCGTGTATCGTAATATAACACACTTCTCCCACCATATCAAGTATATTTTCAGGTGATTTATACCAGAAGATATAGTTTTGGGGTGTTTTAAGGCTTAGGTGTCCGAACTTCGAAGTGTCCATGCTATACGTTACAAAGTTCCAGTCAACTCGCCACTTGTCTACCATTTGGCCTAGTTGCACGAAATACCTGGAAACATTATTACGGTAGAGTGTGATAATCATTACTCTACGGAATATGCAACTTGAATACAATTGCTTGATCGAAGAATCATTGAACTAGCCTCAATCAAGGTTTAATTATAATTTTACTTAAATATATCACCACAAACAGTTACAGACATTTTGTTCGTAGTCCGAATCACCGTACTCCTCGTCTTCCATGTTTTGTCTCCAATTTAACTTGAAAATACAATTACCGGCGAGATATAGAGGGCGCTAAACATAATCGTTTGAATAACGTACAGACGCTTACATGTGAAATATAGACACCCAGACGCGGTGTAATTTTCTTTCCTTGGTTATCCACGTCATCCAAGGAGTCAAAATGGTGAGAAATTTGATAAGTATAATTTAGTAATTTTCGAAGTTGATGTTAGTACTTTTGACGGTAATAAGCATACAACTTCATCGAAATATTATTTTAAATCTCGGCTATGACTTCAGCTCGACTAGTGTATCCTGTTAGGCTTCCACCGTCCTACACTGGCCTATAAAATGTAAACACCGGTATACTTACTCAATGCATATATGATATACCTGAAGTTACAACATACATTTCACCTTCGTCTCGTTCGTCGTGAATTTCACATTCAACCAACAAGTTCTTCCCGTCAAGTGAACTAATGACCCTTTATAACCCTAAGTGTAGTCATATATTAAAGTGTGAAATGTATATTTTATTACTGGGACAAATATAGGCCTAGTACTACATACTTAACAAAGGGCCTAACTTATGCTGCTGTACAAGGCTAGAGTACGGCCAAGCTCAAGTTATTCGCCAGAAAAGTTTGATAAAATTAAATGAGAGAAGCATTACATATTGCCACTGCCAACATGCAGAAATATTATAAAAAACGTATCCTTTAAAGTAATGGTTTTGCTCTTAGCATTATCAAGCTCACTGATCAATCTTCTTTGCAGTGCTTGTTATCTTGTGTGTACACAATTTCATTATGTTTCCTGAAGAATGTATTAATCCAGTGGTCTTCAACAATGTTGAGATATTTTATCACAAGGGTTATTCTGGAATATCATTTTTCCTAGGCCTACACTTAGGAGTTTGAGATGGGGCCTAGATCAATGTGTATCATAAAAATATAATACCACAGGCTATCCACCAAAAAAATGCTATCACACATATTATTTGGACAGGTATGTTGCCTATCATTACACAATGTGATACCAGTGTTTTCCATGTCAGGAGTTAACTTGTCAAGTAACCTATATAATTATGATGCATTTTAGGAATCACCATGGAAATATGACAAACTAGTCTAGATACATGTGCACAATACTTTCTTTGTTTCTTTTTGCAGGTTGTTGGGAAGAGTTCAAAGATGTTGCAACATGTCAACTACAGGATGAGAGTTATCCTGCAAGATGGCAGAACATTCATAGGTGAGAAGGGATCATGTCCCGGTCATCACCAGTTAGAATATTCCACTTTTATGAAGGGGTGTTTTGTATGTGTGTAGAATCTAAAACAATTGTTTTACTGAACGTATAGTATGGTGGAAAGACATGGACCTGGAGTATTTTCTCTCCAAAATTATAGTAATTTCTTTCTTGTTATAGGTATCAGACATGGAGCATTTTACCTCCTGTTTTCTCAGTATCCTACATCTCTATTACTCTAAAAGGAGAGAAGATAATCCATGTTCAATACCTGAAAAAGAGAAAAAAATATTTTTACTCTAAGATGGAGAGAGAAACAGAAATACACGCAGTGTATATCTTAATACAGTACCAACCGTGATTTCAATACATTTGAGAAAATGACTAAACATATGCCAACCGTTTACCATTTTTAAACTCAACACCAACCTATTATCGAATGGTATAGTCTAAACTAAAACAACCGGCCACTAATGGGACATGCTGAATTCCATGACTTGAGTGGACGTGGATAGTCTTTATTTTATTTTGAAACAGCTGATTAATTAATGTGATATCTATGAGTAACCTTAGAAGTACAAGTTTTGTTCTCTACTAAGTATACCATGCAATCCTGAGTTTTTGGGGTTCACAATGTAAACATATCACCATGAGTGGTGCCAGTTAGAAGCCACAATACCTGTATGGCATGTTACCATGGTCCGCGACCGCACTCTCTCATGCGTCCCAGAAACTGCTTGCAACTAGTCCGTTCTTGGGTATGTAATTTGACAGAACAGTATCCGAACTTTTCAGCAAACAACAAAGAGCAATTCAAGAAAAGTGTCTAGCATGTTCTTGTATTCTACTTTGCAGAAAGATTTCCAGCTGTACTGTAATGTTGTAGTGTGTGTTTCTAGGTGAATTGCCATCTCAAAATTAACTTGATGTGGTGTTTTTTGTTTTCTTTTCCTCTAGGCACATTCCTTGCTTTTGACAAGCACATGAATGTGGTCTTGGGAGATTGCGAGGAGTTCCGGAAGATGAAACAGAAGACAAAATCTGGCGATAAGGAAGAAAAAAGAACGTTGGGGTTGGTGTTACTGAGAGGAGAACATTTAGTCTCAATGACAGTGGAAGGACCGCCAGTACAAGATGTAAGTAATAGTTCTATTTCTTATATCCCTTTCCCTTGCAAAGAAATAATTATAGCTTTTTGGTATTTCGTATGTGCTTTATCTCTCTCTAATGGTGATCTGCCTTAAGCTTAAGGTAGGTCCCTCGCCAAACACAAAATCATAAGAACCGCTCTTCTGCATTCCTCTTCATAGTGAAATAATTTCTGCCATCTCTGATATCATCCATCAACATTATTCTCTTTCTCCCTCTTGGTCGCTTCCCGTTCATTCTTCCTTCAAGCACATTTTTCAGTAGTCCGTCATGTCTCAAGATGTGCCCAATCCACCTTTTCTTTCTCAGCTTAATAGTTTCTCCCAGCCTGCGGACCTCACCAACCCTCTGTAGAACTTTCTCATTTGTGACCCTGTCTGACCACTTTATGTTCTCAGACTTTCTCCATAGCCACATCTCCAATGCGTCTATTCTTTTTCTGTCCTCTTTCCTTAGTGTCCAGGTTTCTGAGCCATACAGGAAAACACTCCACACAAAACATTTCATTTGTGCTTTATACAAACTAGCAAAACATATTTGCTAATAAGTAGTTTGGAAAAAGAGAAACTTCCAGCCCATTAAAATATTGTCCTCTTTGCTTTTTGATGTCGTCTTGATTTCAACTAGTGTGGATTGGTCAGCTACTGGCAATAAGTGAACATGGATAAATTTATGATAATGAAACATCGCAGGTAATTAAATCTTAAAAATATCAATTATTTGAGGAATGTTTTCATCATATCCAAAATCATTTGTGAGGCAATCTGTCAAACACCATTTCAAGGGATTTTTGCAAGTCGACAGCTCTAGGATTATGTGAATTGTATATAAAAAAAAATCCAAGTTTCATTTGGTAGATTATTTTGTATTGTGGTTGCATTGCAGAAAGGACCAAGAGTACCTCTCCCTGGTGGAGGTGCAGGTGGGCCAGGAACATCCAGAGCTGTTGGAAGAGGTATGCCTCCAGGTGGACCACAAATGGGTGCTCCACCAGGTCTTCAAGGACCAGTGAGAGGTGTTGGAGGACCATCCCAACAGATCATGGCTCCACCACAGCAGTACAGAGGAGGCCCTCCACCTAGAGGACCCCCACCAGGTAATATAACAGTTGTAAATTCTTCCTGCACAACTTTCAGGTCAAATTTGTGATGTTGATAAGTTGTAAAGGCTACTACTCATAGCCTCCATATGTGGGATTTTTTTTATAGCGGCCATTCATTCAGGCAGAATGTATCCATTGTGACTGGGCCAGGTCAACTTCCCATCCATTGTCTGCTAAATTATCATATCCTTGAAGCTATCATAGTTCACAAATTGGCTTCTTGGATATCTGGAATAGAAAAAGATAAAGGATCATTTCTAATGGTCATTGATAAAGGCATCTGGTCTCATATTTATTGCAGTCTGCTCAGTAGATATTTTATGGAAATCTCAATTTATTTGTATAGTAAATACTTAGTGGCAGTGGTTTGGCATCAATATGCCAAAAGAGAGGAAAATATTTGGGAAAATCATTTTACTGACCTGTTGCCTCTGTTTTTACAGGACGTGGAATGCCCCCACCTGGCATGGGTCCACCTGGAATGCCCCCTGGCGGAAGAGGAATGCCTCCTCCTGGGATGATGATGAGAGGTATGTACATCCAGGAAAGAGTCTGACAATTTCACCACGTTTTATTTCAACTATGTTAGGGACAGACAGATCTACCTCGGAATGCATTCCTTCCTGGATTCAGTTTAAATTACAAAATGACCAAATTAAGTTGAGAGAACTTTCAATGATATAATATTATACATAGGTAGTATTGCAATATGAGATATGTCCATGAGACAGATACACACTGGACGTGACATTTATGGCAAGCCAATTGCTCAATAAATCGAAAAACATAGATTATCGGTCCAAAAACCATGTTTATCGACTGATAAACCATGTTTTTCGATCGAAAAACCATGTTTATCGACTGATAAACCATGTTTTTCGATCGAAAAACCATGTTTATCGACCGATAAACATGGATTTTCGGTTGATAAACACGGTTTATCGGCGAGAATCCATGTTTATCGCTTGAGAAACATGGATTATCACTGATAAACATGGTTTTTCGGCGATAAACATGGTTTATCGGCGATAAACCATGTTTCTCGATAGATAAACATGGTTTATCTGTGACAATCCATGTTTATCTGCGATAATCCATGTTTTTCAAGCGATAAACATGGTTTTTCGAGCGATGACAAGGTTTTCGCCGATAAACCATGTTTATCTATCGAGAAACATGGTTTATC
>KN886277.1:8770-24871 GCA_000934455.1 Apostichopus parvimensis
GGGGATTACCATGGTTGTATTGCAATGCAAGCAACTAGTAAGTTGGATGGCATTGTATTAACCTGCAAGTTTTAATTGGCCAGGCACTGTTGGGAACAAGGACCTGCTTGCTGTGCAGGTTAACAGGTTAGAGGATACTAGAAGTTTAAAATCCTCATTTATAACAGTCAGTTTTGCTTTTCCTATTTTTAGACATGAGCCAAGCACTCTTGTCGGACTGCGGCCATGAAGTGAAGCAATATTGTACATGAAGCAATTCATTTCTTGAGCCCTGTGCAGTCGGTAACTGGGTGCAAATAATTGGAAAGTAGTATAGTTTGCACACATACCTAATTGTGACTAGCTTTGAATATGTACATTATGCTAGTTGTTTTCTGCCACATGAAAATAATTTTACAGAGAATACTTTCATTCGTACAGTATCAGTTTACAGTAAACGACAGTACAAATTGAAAATTGCTACAAAAAAAAAGGAAAAAAAAAGGGCAGAGACGTATCACAGATTTGAACACCGAATCATGGAATATTTGGCATAGTTTATGATATAAACAAACTTTTCACAATCAAAAGTACAGTAGATATAGATTTTAACCACTAAATTAATCATTGTTAATTGCAAGCCCTAAATTGGTTATGTGATGTTGGTATTCTGGTTTCATAACAAAACCATACAAATTAAAACAAAAAATAGTTAGTCATTAAACTTGAGGAATTCCTTTAGCTTACCCTCCTAATTTACAAGCGACATCGGCAAATTCTGACTCCATGTCGATTACGGTTGGACCTTCGTAATGTCTCCATTTCGGCCGAAGTCTGTAGCTGCTCTGAGATACCAATTCCTCCATCTCTGTGCTGTCTACGGAATTCACTCGGAAATTACCCGCACAGCTCACATGAAGTTTTCTGACGAGAAGACAAAGAAAAGATTTCAAATCATGATCTGGTCAACATTGTTTTGTTATTTTATTAAAATTTATATGACCACTGCTGTGATATCTAATTCTGCATAATCATCAAATCCCTTTAATATATATATTCAAATTAGAATTCCATTTCAAACAGCATAGCAGAAAATATGCTTATATTTCTTGTGTTGTGGTTATTTTTTTTCTTTCTGGTTGACTGGGGCCATCAGTAATTGGTCCAAAATTTCAGCATGTTAACATTGCTAGAAGATTCCAAAACTGCTTTAATATAGCTGCTCTGATTCTCCACACACTGCCCAAAACTGCTCTCATACTCACTTTGTAGTTTTATTGAAGAAAGAAAACGTCGGTACAAGACTGCAGTTCCATCTGATCGTCTCCGGACAAATGTTACCCGGTCCAGAAATCTTCGGTAAAACGCAGACGCTGTCGCTCTCCGCACCGACCCTCGGCGTGAATAGTCTTCCGTAGAGCGCCCTCTTCTGTTCACTTAAGCTGATTAATCTGTCAGGAAGTTGTTTCCTTCCCTCACTGTTGTCGTAGATATCTTTGGTAAGGTTATTTTGGGAACCGTTTTGGTTACCTGTTAAAACAACAAGCAGGGAAAGATAAAAGGTGTATAGTTAGAAAGCAATTTATGTTTGTACTAAACCCTTGAGCACATTTACTGGGACAAAATAATTGCAACGATTCCCACGCTCATCCTTCCTCTTTCGGAACAATTATTCAGGCTGGGACTAATTGTAGCTTCACATTATGAATATTCAATATATGCAATTATATACTGTGTACCTATACAGGCTTACTTTAACTTAACAGAGAATGAGCAAACTTAATTAAACATAATTGAAGTCTGGACATCTTGCATAATAATTTCATTATATGTTAACTATAATATAATTTACATTTCACTCAAAGCAGCTTTTTGAGTAGATTTTCATCATAAAAAAAAAAATTGACGCTATTCGATGCTAAAATTTCAGCACATTGTAATTCTGTGACTTGACCAGGTTAAGTTTCAATACCATTAAATACCACAAGAGCCTGCCAAAGATCACATCTATTTTCAGTTAAATTGAAGTGACCTCAAATATGAATACATCCCTGTACAACACACCAATCACAGCTATTCGCTATTAGGCCTTCTGTGTGTCTATAACTTCCTTGTATGTGAATTCATGAACTCAATTTTTGCATATTAACACAATCCCGAAAGCACTGCATCAACAAAAGCTGCAGCAGCTGCATGCTCAGGAAATATGAATAAAATATCTTAATAATGATTATCTCCTATACATGCATGCATAAGTACAGTATATCCAGATCTACGTATAGGTACCATATAAAAAGTAGGATGCTGAGGGGGCTGCAGCCTCCTTGCAGCCAGGCTACATAAGACAATAAGCACTGCATTAAGCACTGCAAGAAAGCACTGCATTAACAATAGCTGCAGCAGCTGCATGCTCAGGAAATATGAATCAAATATCATATTAAGGATTATCTCCTAGCACCTGCAGTGTCTATGGTGTGAAACTGCAGAGCAGAAAAGGTATTATTGTCCTATGCAGCCTAGCTGCAAGGAGGCTGCAGCCCTCGCAGCATCCTACTTTTTATATGGTACTTATATGTAGATGGATAAACTGTACTTTATGCATGCATGTATACGACGATTAAACGTCGTAATTTTGGCATAAGTCGACATCAAAAGAAAGAAGGAAAAAAAGTGATGCATGTACAGCAAGGTTATTATTTCCACTCCAGGAGGACAGAGGCGAAAAAAGGGAATGCTATTTGGGTACATTGACCCAGATAGCATATAACTGCCAACACAGACGTATTGCTGTAAGCAACGAAGGAGAAAAACAAAGCAAATTAAAAAAAAATAGTTAGGTTGGTAGGTGTTAATTCTTTTTTAGCAAAACAGCTTCCATGAAAAACTAGTTCAAGAAGATTTCATGTCTGGCATTTAAATAAATATTTGTTGATCTTAATGGGATAAACTTGTAACAATTAGTTCAGAGAATTAAGGGACATTATAGAAGATTTGGTCTTGTGGCTTTTCTATGACCCAGAATTAAAAGGTCAAGTAAACAACTTCCTAGATGATTTGTTAATAATATTCTGTGATATTTATAAAGTTTGTGCATCTCTTGGTATTGGGAACAATTTTGTACTCAAGTTATGAGTATAACAGTATGAAGTCTCTGACTATTGTCTCTAGATACAAAATATATCATGGTTATGCTGTGTACAAACCCCGTCCCCCCACCCCCCACCCCACCCCCCACCCCCGACATACATACTCCATAAAATATTCCATAGCCCCGTACTTGTGGTAAATAATTGTAAACCGATGATTCATCACATCGATAATTGACAAGTCAACTTTTATTCCAAAAATGAAGACAACAGTGACATTGGAAAAAAATTCTGATTTCAGTTTGTATGACGTCATGTGAAAATTTTCTATTTCAATTTTTAAAAAAAAGCTGACCGATGAAACTTTTGGAATCGAATGGAATCATATGTCGTGTAGGATGCTCAAAAAGGTTACCATTTCATTCTAGGCACAGTGAAGTGAAAAGTGCTGAGGTTGTGAGGAGACAGGGTAGACTTCTAATAGTAAAGCATTACAAGCGTGCCACCCATCAGTCAAAATTTATTACCCTCCTTGAACATAGGACCAATGGGGTTACTTATGCCAACCGTGCTTTTTCAGTTTCTGGTCCCAAATTGTGGAATTCCCTCCCAAACCATTTAAAATGTATACCTAATAAATCACTTTTCAAATCTAAACTAAAAACCTACCTCTATGCTAAACATTTTTCAATTTGATTTGTAATTATATTTCATTGTTTTTTCTTTCTATTCATATTTATATGTATGGCGCTTTTGACAACTATTTTGTTTATAATTAGTGCATTATAAATCTTAGTTATTATTAGTTATTATTATTATTACAACAAAACAAAATAAAATAATTAATTGTTCACTAATTATGCATTAATTTAGTGAAAAACACACTTCGTAAAGTCTCTTAGTTTGATCATAAGCAACCTCCCTTTGATTATATCCAAGTTGATTTTATAGGCAAACAGCGTGCAGATCGAATGCAAACGGTTCCCACATAACTTGCAATCATGACAGAATATGAATCAGTTTTGAAAACACTGACTCGCATATTCCTCCAGGTTGATGAGGTGAAACTGCCTGTGAATATTTTCGTTTGGATGCACCTATACAAGCTATAGTTTCCTTTCAGCTGGCTATTAAGGCTTCCTTGTTACTTTTTCAAGTTATACTATTTAGGTATTCCAATGCAAACATCAAAAGCTGTATACATATGGATTGGTTTTGAAAACTTGACTCAACTGTACACCAAGGTTTATATCTGCTGGGAATATATGTTTTGGGTGAGATGCAAACTTTCTGCCCATATCAAAGCTGGATTGAAAATTTTGGATAATTTCTGACTAAATCAGTTATTTTCAAACAAACTTGTATTCCACTGAATTAACTAAGAAATCTAACTGTATGTAAATTACAACCTTTGCCTGATCCTTATAAAGACAGCGTTTAGTTAGTCTGGTTGATTTCAAGGTTTGCGAGGCCAATGAGAACCTCATTTGAAACCCTACACCAAGTATCGGCTGATCTTATTACAAGATCTCTCGCTCTCTCTTTTCAATGAGTATATCCATCAGAGAATTACAAGGTAGGTAGGTATGTAATCGTAACATCCATTCCTGCTCACATGGACACCCACTTAAAAGTAGTCTGTATAGGCCTCAAATTATTGCAGGCTATAATTGTTAGAAGTTTTCAAAAAGTACTTTCCTGGAGGTCTTTACTCTCCAAATTGTTCTCAGACATTTTTAAGGAACACACAAGATGACTGAATGTCCCAGTGAGGAAATTTTCCTGGAAGGTTGTCATAAAAACAGTTTAAGAATTTTGACCTAGGTGACCATATTTGAATATATCTAGCATATTTCAGGCCAATACAGTATACCTTTAATGTCTTTATTCAACAAGCACCTTATTCATGATCACTGAGGTGCAGCCATGGTGAATAAATTAACTTTCAAAACCTGAATATCCCACTTGACAAATGTGGAACTAAACCAAATCCACACAAGGGATTGACTGCGCAGCACCTGCAATGCAATTCAGAATAGGTCAGGAGTGTCTGGTTTCTGGCATTAGTTTTGAACTGGTTTTCTGGCATTAGTTTTAAACTGGAAACCTAGAGGGTTTGGTGTGGTGCCAGAGACTCTAATTTCTACACCAGAGTTACAAACTGCTTAGTTCAATAATACAGAACATTTTGCATCCCATACTTTTGACCATAGTATCTTTGCATAGTATTATTTTGCTATTCTTTGAAGTAATACCTAATGCCTGATAGGATCTTCTCTGCAGTGTGCAGTTTTGAACAGGTTAAAGTAAACATATCATATTGTCATTAATCAAGGCACCTTATCTTCTTCCCTTGTTGACTGTGCAATAAACCACCAGACAGTCACCGTAGCGATTAAAAGTCACAAACTTCAGTTTTATGGATACAGGCTTGTAAATAAAACTGATACACGTATATATCCCTCCCCTCCAGTCCTTCTGGCTGGATCACCACGGTGGAAATCCTGTTAGTCTCTACTTTTATTCCATCCTCTTGTAATTGGTCTAGACAAAATGTAATTACAGAGAGAAAGCAGACATCAACGTACTCTTAGAATAAGCAATTTGTTAAAGTAGGTTGGGTTTTTATGGAACATCCTCCAGCTTTAATTCCTCCGATCATCATAATGTCAATTAAAAGATTGACTTGAAATAGGAATAATGAATCAAAGATAATCAGGCTGAAGATACAGTACTTCCTGTCCTAGAGGTCGGCTTCTGATATAAGCATCATAAAAATCAAACAATTGGCTATAGGACCTTTGGCGATTTCGGGTAGGTCAAGGGTATACACTTTAATTACAGAGAAGAGTTGCAGCAACTGTAAGATGGAAAAACAATTGATATAAACAGAGATAATTCTTTCTGATGATTAAAGGGGGATGATGATAAATAGATAATATTGAGTTTTGATTGTTATAGTATAATTGTACAATTTATTTCATATATATATATCTATATATCTTTATATAATTACGTCCTTCCTTACCGGTTTTGAACCTCTGGACATACAATCAGCGTCCATAGCCTAGTGGTTAGGGTGTCCGCATATAAAGCAGGAGGCCCGGGTTCGAATCCCGGTGGAGGTTGGAAGTTTTTTCACTGTTCTGGATTTTCCTTCTCATTACGTTTTCAATAATATATATGTGTAATATTAGAGAATATATGTTTTGAGGCTTATTAATCAGTTAGCATACAATCCAATTGTTTCATCCTGACACAGTAACCCATCGACAAAAGTTTGGAAACAATCCCACTCTTTTTTTCCACGTCAAATAACTTTGTTCACAATTTTTGCAAAATTACAATCCTTTGGCTAATTAACATTAAGAGTTGCGCAGGTGCAAATGAGGCATGTCTTTGTAATATCAGACGTGTTAAAGGAACTCTGCACATACTTGTTCATGTTTGATATTTTGTGAATGAAAAGCATTAACCTCAAGGTTTAAAGAACCAGTTCATACTGCACATCTCCATGTTTCCATGAATTACTCCCTCATTAAAGCTGTCGGTATCAACCTGATATTCAGTTTTTATGTAAAATAGGCAATCCCACTCATTTGGTGGGGATTTAATTTTAACATCACCCAGAGTTGACCAGCATCCTATAACCCCTAAAGGAAACCAGTATATTCTCTTGGAAGGGGGATGGGGGCCTCGTAGCGATGACAGAAAGAAAACTAATAGGATAAATATTTAACTTGAGACGCAGTTGGCTGGTATTAATTTGAGAATTCCATCAATGATGGATTAACAAAAACAGTGAACTGGTTTTAACTGAGCCTTTAAATGCATTTGGTAATATTCATTCAATGTTTTCTTTTGTCCACCAATGTCATTTGGGAGGCAAGTGGGGGGGAGACATTTGACTGGGGCTCCCAACCCCCTGCCCCCCCCCCAACTGATTACACCACTGTCCAGAATAGATTTATTATACATTTATTTGCCTTACTATTTAAACTGTTGTAATGTCTCTATTTTCACATCGCAGTGCTCCTTTCGGTTAATCTCAGGTAAGGAGTGCTTCCTGATGTCTTGATAGGTCAGGGCAATGACATATTTAAAAAGATTTATGTAACCATTAAAAATTATCACAGCTTCCACAAGTATCATATGTTTGTTTGTTTGGGCTATCTAAGTAACATTCTTCCAGACTGTGATAATAACAGGTCTATAAAACTAACAAAGGAATCCATTGTTTGTAAAACAAAATGTTTGCCAATGTGAAGAGAGATAAAAAAGTTAAAAAAAATCCCAATTTACTATTTTATGTCTTCGAAATGTTCAGCTCATTTTTTTAATATTTTTTGGAGTGTTGAGAGTTCAATAGTGATGGAATGTTGTGAATATTATCAAAATGGAACATTTCCTCTTACTCTTCATGAATCTTTCAAGTATGTTTGCCCACCCAACACTGTCACAATTCATGTCAAAATAGAGTATACAAGCTAGGACGAGTCGGTTTAAACAAGAAGTCAAGGTCTCATTCAAGCTTGAAAAAGATGTAAAAAAAAATAGCATTCTATGTTTTGAAATAATGCTATATTTTTCATTTATTGAGGTAAAAAGCCAAAAAAAGCAAAATATAGCAGTGATTTAAAACAATGAACAGTATCACACCTAGCTACTACTACAAATGTGCATTAATTAATTAGTGAATATCATAATACTTACTGGTTTATATATTTACGAGTGAAGAGCTAACCTGTCTCCTCACAACCTTAGCACCCCTTTCTACCGTGTCTAGTATGCCCTGGTAATCTTTTGTATCCACTACGAAAACGCATGTGTAAACACTTTGGATGGTCTCATGAGAAGGAAGGGCAACGACCGGAGGAGCCGGTCGCCGAGGGTGCACAGTGTTAAAAGATTACCAGGGCATACTAGACACAGTAGAATGAGGTGCTAAGGTTGTGAGGAGACAGGTAAGCGAGGAGCGAAGTAAATACATGAGTATGAGAGACTAGACAAAGTAGCATTTACTGACAGAGTACTTAAGTGAATGATCGTCAGAAACTGCCATGAAGGGATAAATCACAGTGTTTGAGACTTCAAACTCTAAATCCTACTTTATTAAGTAAATGTTGCTTGAAAAGGCAATAGATTTTGTTTTCTATGTTTCTCCCTGCCTACGGGGAAGCAACAGGTACCTGTACACAGTATATATTATTGTGAACTGAGGGTCATTAGTTGCCATAGAGGTGTGACGCTCAAGTCATCCTCATTTCATCGTACCCTGGGGACTTAATCCAAGAACATCACTTTAATTTACAGGATCCTGTAGGAAATCGACTCACAAGGGAATCTTCCTCTCGCAGGTGGCTTAATTCTAGAGTAAACAAGTTTTGATACAATGGCATTTATACATATCATGTTAATAATGTATGAAACAGGCTACTGGTAATAATTATTATGAAATGAAGCCATATGTTCTCACTCTCAGCTATGTGTAAGACCTACTGGGAAAAGGAAATTACATTCATACACAATAATGATAATCTAATGTGGACACTGTTAATCTAAGGAGAAAACTGGTAATCTAAGGAGGAAACTGATAATATAAACTGAAACAAATGTTCCTTCAAATTTAAGTATATATACTTGAGTAAAAGTTTCTAAACTGTTTTCATCTGAATTAAGCTCTAAACTCTTTATCCAGCTCAAAATTTATTCTCACAAACAGACATTTGTTACTGTAATGTAAAGTTTACATTATACAAGTCGCACATCCAACCACTTCATGACCATACATGACCCATGGCGAGTAATGTCAACTTCAGTCACATAATGTCAACACCTAATGTTTGCCTGACCAGCTGGCAGTTAGGGACGGTCATACAGGGTGTGATGTCTCAAACCTCACCCCCCCCCCTCATTCATGAAGAATGACGTTTCACTGAAGATTTTTACTCACTTAATAAGGCTTCACTATAACCATGACAACTGCTTTTACATTGTCAGAGTAGAATATTAGACAACTCCTCCTGGACCACGACACCATCAAACACACCGATCCAGAGGGTGTGCTGGTTTGGAGGTGAACACGCACCCACTTTCTCTCACTCACACAAAAGTTCAAAAGTATTTATTAGCACAACCTAGCATTATGTCCTTAATGATACAGCTAATTTAGAATCTAAATATGTTGAAGAATGCACCATTTCACATTTAATCATTAACTTCTTTCTGGAAATCGAGGATCTCCCACCCCCCCCCCCATATGACAGTGTGCTTAAACGACCAAAAGGCTGCAACTCTCTTTCATAAAATCCTGGACCTGCTCCTGACCTTTGCATGTAAAGGTACATCATCCATTTATCTAAATCAGTCCCCTCCCCTCCCCCACCTCTCCCTGTCCCACCTCTCCCTCCCCCCACCTTCCCTCCCATTATAAATTCTCAGAGGTAATAATACAAAATAAGGCATGGCAACATCACTACTGTACAAGGTACATACAACCATGCATCATCAATGGTCAAATAATCTGTACATACCGTAATTACATACCGTATACATAAACTTCAAGGAATATGTATATAAAATTGCTCAGAATTTTATGACTAAGAGTTTGAGATTAAAAGTTTATAATGGTTATGTAGCACCCTCCCTTCCCCAAAAAAACAAAACATAAATTATAAAGGTGAGTGTGTATAATGTCAAGTATCAATCACAGAGCAGAAATGATTCATAAATGTACCTTCATTTTCAATAAAACCAAAACGGAATGTCAGTGTTTAAGAAACTAATATTTTCAAATTCCAATGTGCCAACACTGCTTTAAAGTTCTCTCCTGGGGAGATATATTAGACAACTGTCAACTTCTACAGGAAATGTCAATGAGATGACTCCTGTCTCCCTATAACCCAAGCTGATCCATCCCACATGATAATAAAATAAATTGAATTTACTCGTACTGTGACATGGAATTTAGCTTTTCGTAATATTACACAGTTTAAAGTTTAATCTGGGGTTGTCACCTCAAATTTGGTGTATTTTATCAGGACTTTTTTTCATTTAAAGTAAATTGATTTATGAATGGTTTCTACCCTAAGGTAGAGACAAGTTTATGGTATAGCAGTGGCTACCAAATAGCATTCTATAAATTTATTAAAATATAAAATTATGAAGCGAACATGGATTTGATTTTTGATTTTGACTTCTTAAAAGGTGACACACTGAAGAGAGCCTGAATGATATAAATACCCAACCATCATCTGTAGCTTCTACGCATAGGAGCCCAATTTGATTTGGGGGGGCTGTAACGACTTGCCCAAAAAATATAACCAAAATTTTCTGTGCACTCTGTTAGTGTGCAAATCATATAAGTGTGCATGGGTTATTACATCGCTTGCCAACAACATACAATCATTTGCCGTGTTATTACCTTCCATATTGGTTATAATTATTGGGGAAGTCGTTACAATAATCATGATCATAATAATATCAGTTTAACCATTGAAAAACACATTGCAAATTATTTTTCTTTCAGTAGGTGCCCGAAAAATTCTCAGCATATTGCCCGAATTTTCACAAAATATTTTGCTTGGGGGCTACAGCCCCCCCAGCCCCCTACCACCTCCTACGCCTATGCTTCTATGACAGAGAGATGTGTGAGGAACAACTTTCTCAAATAGTTTAAGATTTAAATCTTGTTCCGTTTGGAAGGTGTTCTAAGTTTAAAAGACATTTCTGGGAGCTGTCATTTTGTAAATCTGTGACCAAAAAAACCTTTTAACTTTTTCTTTGCTCTTCTGTTCCGATGTATATCTTTTTTTTCTTTTAGCCTTTGAAGAAGATCCTGCTAGGATCGAAATGTCAGGCCAACTTACTTTAACACAATCTATAATTTTAACAGAGTGGACATGGAAACCATCCCATCCAATATTTCATTTTGAGTTTCATTATTGGGGAGTGGGGGTGGGAGGTGGGGAATTAGGGGTGTGGGGTGCAGGTTTGGCTTGAGGTATTAATAGTGAAAAGTATAAAAACAAACCATACGCCAAATTAGAGCAAAGCAGCTCAAAAATAACCATAATCAATACCTTGTAAATAAGTGCCATGACTAGTTGCATTATGTGAGGTGACCTTACAGTTGGATTGAGCGAGGTACGAGTATCTAAATATCTACAGACCATGACAGCTAGGGTTATAAAATATTTTAATCAAGTTATAAATTTTTTTTTTATTACCATTAAATTGCATTCAAGATGGAATTAGAGTAACAATTAATGCATACACTTCACACTGGACAAGATTTATTTTAACTACATGCATCAGTGGTCATTTAGTATATGTGTGGGTATTATGGCAGAAAACTATGCAAAAGTTATCCAGGGGGAATGGAAAACGTTTCCTATAATCTGTTTTATCCAGTGTTTACTAGACCACAAACAAGTATTATCAGCATCAACGCAAACGTAACACATACACACTGTCCACAATATTGTGATTTGGATTTGAGAATAAATAATATACAAACAGTAATTACTTTGACTGAAGTTAAATTTCGAGCAAACGCTATAAATATTTTAATGGGGAATATTGATTTGCATATTATATATATATAACTTTAACGAAACATGTTTTATCATCTCTTCCTTTACACAGCTGCCTCTTGGCAATGTTCCAGGATGTCCATTTATTAAACTGGATTATTAATGAGTGAACATGTGCTTTAAATTCCTTTTATTTTCCATATATCCTACACACATGTTGGCCTATTTTGGATGGTATTTTTTGGGGGAAAAAACAATCAATTTCGGTTGTCTGTTTCATAACTGCTATTGACAATAAAACTTACTGAAAGTGACAAGCTTGTTGAATCATGCACCCAGCTCGTTTCTAGAACTGCCAAGTTCACCGGAACATATGGAAGCGCTACCTGCTATGAGGTTGTAGTCTACATGCAAGCTTGTTTATACCCACAGCACAGACCTCATTCTTTTTGCATTGTACTTAGCTTAAATATGGTTTTTAGAAAGTCTGTGAAATAAGTTTTCCATTCATTTGCTTGGTCTAATTTAATTACAACCATACCTGTGTGAACTAGTTTCAGCCCATTACAGACTCTAACAGCTTAGGATACAGTATTTAAAAACCGCTAATTAGGATGCACGCATACTGTAGATCTACTGTTAGCACTGAAGTTACCTCCACTGAACAGTATATAGTAATATTTAGTAATATTTAACTTCCCTCCCTATTTAACAGCTCGGGATAACCTGCATAAATCACTACAAACAGCCTAGGCTGTACAGGAGTATATACACAACACTAGGTCTACTATAAATCTACACCCTATGCAGCTTTCTTTATTATTATCAATATCTCTTAATAGATCAATATGAATCACTATACAAACAGCATATATAGGCTGTATGGGGGGGGGGGGGGGGGGGGGGGGGAGGGAGAGGGTCATATATACACAACATTAGGTCTGCTATATATATATATCTACACCCTGCAGCTATAAGCTTATATCTCTTTTGATCTCTTTTGGACGTGCACTGGCCTTTTTAGCTGATTCTGATCAAGTTTGAAAAATTTATTCTATGTACCTGATTGTATCTGATAGGCCTATGAATGCAAATTTGGAATATGCAAATTAACACTGCGACAAACTTTATAGGGCTGACTCAATCCTTTTTCTTTCAAATTGTTCAAACAGTGTAAAATCTTGACTGATATAAAAGATGATCTCAACTTAGGCTAAACCTTGTGACTTGGAAATAATAGCCTATCACACTTGCAGTGAATCAGAGCTCGTATACTCACTTTCTATTGTAACATTGTTGCCAGTTGCTGTGTAATCACCCTTAATAATTTGTAATATAGTACTAAAAATAAAATCATTTTGGAAGACTAATATATTTGTGCAAGTCTAAATACTTGTGCATGCGCTTACAGAATTGTACTCATCACAGGGGCATTGCAAACAAACTTTTGGCACGGGGAACAGGGGTTGAGATGTTTTGTCCAGGGGCTCGAGGGGTCTTACGAGACGGGGTTAACCCTTCCCTTTGAGAAATTTTGGTAAAATAGAGGGTGCTAAATGTTGCTATATTCTTCAATTTCGAAACAATTTTGAAGAATTTTCGACTGTTAAATTTAGGTCAATTGTACTGTATATATGTTGTATACTGTACCAAAGGTTTTCTTGTACTATTTTGTCTGTCAATGGGTGGGGAGGGGAGGGGGAGTAACGGATGTTTCTTGGGGGGTGGTATAGATGGTTGCACCCCTGCGACTCCAATTTATACCAAAGGGAATGATACTTGTAGCTAAATAGTACTCAGATGTTGTATGTTAATAACTGTACCTGTAATATACAAGTCTGGCCTGCATGAACTACTGTATACAGCGAACTTTACTTGACATTATAATGGACATCTTTTTGATAACCAGAGCAAACAAGTTCACAGTTCATTTTTTCTCTGATGTACTTCTCGCGGCCCAAACCTGAATCAAATGAAAAATGACTATCTATACAGGATACTGCCTGGAAGTAATAATGTCTGATTCTCTTTACCCTGCTGGGGCGAGGGGGGGGGGGGGAAGGAACAAATTATCTACAGTAACAAAGATATCAAAAATAAAACTAAGTCTAAAGTACAGCAGTAAACACTTTATAATGTCCTTCTGTGACTGTGGTATCCTTCAAAACTCAGTGTGAAATAGCAATTACTTTATGCTATAAATGGAATATATATATATATATATATATAAATGTAACTCACGCACTAAAACTGGTTACTGCATGTTGTTCCTAAAACGATGGCAGAATTTTAGTTTTCATATGTTATAGGTCAGAAAAGAAAACAAAACAAAAATGTGAGTGCTAATAATATTTCCCTATAGCTGTTCAATTTTTCAAAATAAAAAATGCTTTAGATGCAACTTACAAGGCCTGGGAAGTGCCATTTCCGGCCAAAATTTTCTTGTGCGCCACGTGCCAACTTATGGGGGCGCTACGCTTGCATAGATTGCCTACAGACTTCGCCCTCCCTTGGCAAATTTCTCGCTACGCCCCTGATTATATGTACCCTAAATTTAACCTTTTGGGTATGTCCTGACCTTATTAACAACCTGTAAGGTCAAATTAAAAAATATACTCTAAAGTCACTGCATTTGATTGTTGCTGAACAGCAATCATGAAACTTCTATAGGCTTTACTAACTTCTTGACCAAAGCCTACAGTTCTTTCCAAAATAGTTTCATTCAATTCTGTCATTTTCTGCTTCTCTGCTTACAAAGAATGAACTATTGTAAGAGGAGTTACAATAAGAATCATCAAACTTACAGCTAAATTTCAACCTGGGTAGCTCCTACAGGTAGTGAATAATTTAGCGTTCAAATTTTGTGTAGCATTTTTTCGAAGGCTCAGAATTTTCTCTCTCATTATATACTATATAGGAAGTGTTCCTCTGTAGAAAATTGCTATACTGTACATCTTTACACTTGTATAGCAAACCTGACCATTTTGTAAAGCATTTTTCGATCTGATACTGGGTACGTTATTCCCAGCTGCCAGGGGTACAAAAGTTGTTGATCCAGGGATTTTTCATTTATATCATAATATATGGATGTTTTCTTATATCTGTAGTGGTTTTTCATGCCAACCTGTGAAAACTGAAGTCCGGGCTAGGAAATTACCTAACATTAACTAGCATATCTGTTTATTGAATGAATTTACTACCAGCTCAGTGATACATATCAGTGCAGTGGCGCTGCAGCCTAAATAAAACAAACATTGGCACAGTTAAATAGCCTGGATGTAACTAGCACCTTTCGCAAAGCAAGAAGAAATCGGTGCATTGGGCTTCCCAGATCCAATTCGTCCCTGATCTAGACAAATCAAATTTTGCATAAATCTAGTATCCACCTCTGTTCAAAGCAAGCAGACTAACTACTCTCGGTGTAATTAACTGTGACTAAACTGTCTAAATTATATTATTGCTACATAAAGAAATCCCAGGGACTACAAAATCTTTGCAATATTGCCACCCTCGCTTCGTTATCTTTATACGGATTTATTCAATTACCTATTGGCCCAATACCTGTAGAAAGTTTGTAGAATCCGGACCCTTTTGTACCAAATTTAATTCAGATAGCGGCTTCAATGCTGAGTTCAAACCAAGGATTAAACTACATCCCATATTTTAATATCGGGATTTTGCACAAATTCTTTGAAAATGGCTACGAAACTAAATTAAACTTCTCAGCCTTTTATTTTCGTACTCAATTGTTACCTCAATATAAGTATACCCTTTTCAATTCTGGTATTCGTAGTTACCGCCTTTACAACTCCCTGTAGCAAGATAGCACCCTGCCTTCAATGTTTCCCTTTTGTGTGTTTTTTTTTGGTGTTAAGAATCTGTGAAATCGTTTCATGGTACGACCTTCCACATCTAGCTTTTCACACCTGTTTTCCTGATTCTTTTTTTACCAAATGTAAAGTCATAATTTACAGCCATTGAACATGATCACTGTTTTGATACCAATCCAGGTGAATGATTTGGAAGGTTTGGCTTAAAACAGCTCTTTTCCATTTGCCATTTCATCTGAAGCGTATTTAAATTTTGTTGATTCGATTTTGGTCCTGAGGGTTTCGTAAGGAGGGCAGAATAATATATGTTGTATATATTGGCAAGAAGGTAAACTGATCCAGCCCGAATCTCGAGCCCAGAACGGAAACCGGGATGAATTAAAACCGGACTCAGTAAAATGTTTTATTAAATAGCTCACAGAGAAGACTAAATTTCAAGGTTGGGAGGACTAAAATATCTTATGTCAACAATCGATGATGAAAGGTTCTTTCTGACAAGAAAATCTAGAGGGATTAAACAGAGAGGCTGGACAGAGTTTGGTTCACTATAGAACAGATAAACTGAAATAAACTAAGGCCCGTTCCCACGAACGCGGTCTTGCTTCAAGCAAGTATAGGTGGAGCTAAAACTGTAACCGCAGATAAGCCCTGCAATTTGAACCCGCGTTTCAA
>KN886278.1:37083-47151 GCA_000934455.1 Apostichopus parvimensis
ACTATGATTCACTTCAAAGATGTTCACAAGGGTAAAAGAAATACAAGTTGTTATAACAGAATCCTGCTAAAAACAAAAATAATTTTTGTTTTGGAGTTGATGCACAGTTTATCAGGTGGGTAAAACATGTTTGAGGAATACATATAACTGTCTTTAATATCACATTAGTTGTATTCCAGAAAGAATTACAGAAGAAATAATTCTATCAATGGAGATCAATCAATTTGCAATAAACATTTTCAAACGCAAACTATACATAGTATCCTTAACTAACTCGACTAACAGCCTACAGAATATCTGGTTGTGCGTTGTCATTTGCAAAAATAGAGCCTGTACTCCTGAGCGTTATCATAGCATAATGGGGTAATGCTGAATAGGTAAAACTCTTTTAACAACTGCATGTCATGCTAGTTAATGATTGAATGACAGACAATACTCATCCATATTCACGACCTTCAAATGTCCCGAGGCATTTTTAGCTTAGAAATCAGTTCTATGCAGACTTCTACACACAAGGTTATTTGTGCTTATAACTACTTTTAGTTTTGAGTTTGGGTTGAAAAGGCAGCCATGGTGAGTACATGTAGGATTGCATGTAGCTAATGTTATACAAAATGGACAAAATGCAACGCAAACATATAGAATATTAGGTACAAAGAACAAAGGTTGAGCTGACCATACAACAATTAAATTCCTGACAACACATTTTGCCTTCAAGAGTTCTTTGCATAACACTGGTTATAAGTCACATCCATTGACAGATTTAACCCCTATTAAATCAACCCCACCCCACCCCCCCTCCCCAACTTAATGCATCAGCTGTTTTGTAACCGTATTGTTTATTGCAGCAAGTTGTCACCATTCACTAAATGACACACTCTACTTGGTCTCTATACTTTATGTGACAGGTTTAATATCCAGTGGAGTCTGATAAGATGTTCTAAGGGCTCACAGAGGCAATTCAGAATGTAAAAGCCCCCCAACAGAGACGTTCCCAAAACATTTGAAAACTTGAGTCTTTCTGAGTAAACATTACCCCTTTTGGTCAACATCAACAAGTTAGAAGTTACCTGTACCAATTGAATGCATTGTCATCCCATAAGCTATGTACATTATCCATGTGTGAAGTTTGTTACTTAACAAGTTAGGTATTTATTCATGGGTGTGATTCTGGAAGTAAGCAGCTGTAGGCTTGCCCTACAAAAGTAACATTCACATGCCTACAGCCCACCATTTGCTTTGCACTTGTCAATGAAAACAGTTTTTCTGTTTCTGTTTGTTGTTATTAAGTTTCAAGATTTCCATTAGTATTCTTTGACTGACTTGAATTATAATTTGTAAACAGTTTTACATAGGACACAGTGCTTCCAAAGCAAATGTTCCTATTCACAGGTGAAGGTGAATGTGGGGTAGGGGTGGGGGGAGGGGGTGAGGTATGATCCAGCACACTAACTTCATGCTTCAGGCTTATGATACACCTCAGTCCAGACCAACTTCTTGGTTAAGAATAGAACCATTTTCATTACGGTTGCGATATATTATCAGTTTACCTACTGGATGAAAGTTTACCGAAATGAATACGTTCATTCCATTACTGTACATGCTAACAAAACATGGTATAGAACCATCTATAGTATAACACATCTATACTAGCACTGTCAACACAGTGTATTACTATTGATTGGAAGTACATGTGACACTCATACAATGGTTCAAGAACCTATCAGCGCTCTGTTTCTCTCATGTACTTCAAGTCTACCCCAGGCTGGCTAGTAAACTCTCTCTGACCCTGTAAGGCCACCAAAAGGGGAACCTTATATGCCTTTGCTATTCTTGGTGTTGTAGAAGGTAGGTAATAACAAACTGGTTTACAACTTTTTCCAGGGCACCACTTCTTCATTTATTGACCGTCTTAACATCCTGAACAACTTTTTGAAACTCAACACTTCATCAAATATGAATTGGGAATATTTTGTACGGATAATTGTCGAGCTGCAGAAGCTAAGCAATTTAGTTGACCCAAAAAAATTATTAAAAAAAGGTACCGTAGTGGATGATTAAATCCCACTTTTGGACAACACATCACAGCCACAGGCTGTTTACTACCGATTCTTTTGGCAGTCTTCTCAGAAAATATTTTTGGCCAAACGTTTATCTTATTACTAAATTCCTGAAGATTGAAAAGGAAAGTGAAAGCAACATTTTTCAGGCTGTATATGTTGGACATGTCAGCTTGTGACATCATCCGTTGAGTGATCAAAGCAGCTGCCAGTGTTGATAACAATGAAACTGTATTTTTAGCCACAAAATGTAAATACTGAAACTTGCTTTTTTTTTTTTAATGTAAAAGGTGGTAAGGAGTCTCAGAAGTTGTACTTTTCCCTGGTTTTTATCAGCTTTGGCCATTTAATTTATTTTATTTTATTTATTTTTTAATTAAACTTTATTTTAAGAGGGTAGCTCGTTTAGCAATAGCTAATCTTCCACGAGGCCCTCTAATAAGACATATAATAATATGACCTCTCTATGATAATAACATATTAAGTAGGCCTCATTTGCATAAACTGTCAACTAACTTATGTAAATAAGTAAGGCAAGTTTGGTATTTTGTTGTGTCGATAAACTTGGAACTCTCTGGTGATCTGATTCACTGCCAGTGATGCAATGAATGACTGCTCAGTTCGATCAAGCTAGGTTAATTGTTAAATTCACTGCTCAGAGTGTTTGCACAGTGAATCACATATAATAGCCCAAATGCAGAATTAAAGTTTACTGTGCTAATAATTACCTACATAATACATTCTTTTTTTCAACACTACTCATCACATTTTTCTTCCCATGTGATCAGAATTCCAACTAACCAAACTTCGAACATAGTTTGGTTTGCCTTTTCCTCGTCCATTCAGACACGAGCTGACGATGATGAAAATAGCTAGTGGCATTCATGTTTGAAAACAACCTGATAACACTCAACCCCTCTAGGGAGATATCCTACTGTACAAGAAATGAATCCCAAGTGATTTTAATGTATATATTTCCACTTTTCTTAAATAACAATCCATTCCCCGCCCCCCCCCCAAAAAAAAACGGAAATCAAAACGGTCACACTACATTACAACCTCCTTTCATTATGCAAAACCAATAATCATTCTTAACAGTGCTATCTAGGGAAGCCAAGTCTGTAAGCATCAGTGATAAAACTGGTGATATGTATTTATTTAACGTTAAAGGGTAAACTCTGTTAGCGAAAAGCTTATCTCCCCCGAGGCCCTGACTACATTAAAACACTGCATAATCCAGAATAAGGGAAAAAAGAATAGAGGGCGACATTGTGATCCAGCTTGAATAATTCCCAGATTTCCAAGAGTTTTTTGTTTTTTTATTATTGTTTTGTTTGAAAGCACTCTGTTTTTATGGAGTTAGGAGTGTTGTATTGTACATGTATAAAAGGGGAAATGTTATAGAATTCCTCAATTATTCCTGTGGAAAGGCAATGTAGACCCTTAAAGGTAGTCAGTATAGGCCCCAAATTATAGCATGCTTTAATTGCTAGAAGTTGTCAGAAAGTACTTTCCTGGAGGTCTTTACTCTCCAAATTGTTCTCAGACATTTTCAAGGAACACGCAAGATTACTGAATGTCCCAGTGAGGAAAATTTCCTCAAAGGTTGTAATCAAAACAGTTCAAGAATTTTGACCAAAGGTGACCATATTTGAATATCTAGCATATTTGGGGCCAATACAGCATACCTCTAAATGGAAGAGAAAATATTGCTGCCACTGTTAGTTGAAAACCTTATGTCAATAGTTTGTTCGTAACTCAACATATGGTTGATTAAATGTAACTTATATTGACTTGCTAAACCATCCATTCTATCCATTCATTGGTCTGTCATGTCATCATGACATATGTTCTTTAACAGCTTAACTTTCCTATTAAAATCTTCCTATTGTTTTATTTTTATATTCCTATTAGAATGTTTCCCATATCTGTCCATGTTTTCTGTATTTAGAAATCAAAATGCAGCTGTTAAGTAGAAATATTATTATTTATTTCTTGGATTTTTTAAAAAATTTTTATTTTTATTATTATTATTATTTTCCTCAGTTCTATTCATAAGCGGGTTCAATTTTATAAGGAAAAATAAAAACTTTTTCAGCTGAAACGCTGTAATGACATCATTGTTGCCAGATGCTACTACAAATCTGCTCAGATATATTTTATCTTGCCCAAAATTGTAATCAGGATGTGTTTTTGACCTAAAGATGCAGAAAACGTCCAGCAGTTACAGTCAGCTACCGGAATATCCCTTGAGTCCTTTAAAATCTTAGTTTGTCTGCCAAAGGTTTCACCTCATATAATTTGATAAAGATGTTCTTAACTTAGCATTTACTGTTGTGACTTTTATAGACACTTAATTGGATACTGAAATTGTAAGTTTTGGACATGACATGTAACTTTTAAAAGTCATCAGTACTGACTATTAATATGCTAGAAAATCAACTCATGGTGGTCACTCATTCTCAAACTGCATTTTACAAAGCATTTCATAGTAGCTACCATTAACAGCACTTGATATCACTGAGAGATTTAAAATTGATAATTCTCTCCGATAATAATTTGAACGGTTTCTTACCTCCAATGAAAGCTTTCACAAAAATCATTAACGTAAACAGCAATTGATAAATATCAGGTTTGATGTTATCTAAACTCACCTTTCCTTTATATTCAGGAGGAGTGAATCCACTGTAAAGTGGAATATGACAACTGCATAAAATAGCCTACAGGGAGAAAATGTGACAGAAAAGTCTTCACTATTCATTGATAGACAAAGTTGATGAATGGAAACAATGGCAAAGGCAGGACTTGAGTGTTCATTGAAAATGTGTGAACTTTAAGATCAGTTTGCACTTTAGCTATTTCTGCTGATTAACACTTACCTATTAGGAATGGAACAGTCCGATGTAACTCACATTCTCTACCAAGTTCTTTATCAATGCCAAACTAACTGGTTATGAAAGAACCACACCTACAGTACACAACTTCTGTTTTGCAACTTTGACTCAATTTAACATATTCGTTGAACATTATGAATTAATAACCGTGCTCCAGGGGAACACAATATAATCCTGGCCAATGATAACCTGTCAAACACACAAACAATCCCTCCACATGGCACCAGCTTAAACAGTGCCCAATGAACAAGTTATCTCACAGGTCCCCATTTATACACCTGGGTGAAGAGAGGCAATGGAGATAAACGTGCCTCAGACTATACATACTTCCTGTCTTTACTTGCAATAGGCTAGTATGATAGCAAAGGTTAGAGTACTTAGAATGCACAATTAATTTTCTGCGAAGGTTCAGACAAAACATTGGGCCAGACAGAATAGAAATTTTACCATACCTCGATTGAGCAATGTGCAGGGTAGCCTAGTAAGGTCTTCAAGCTAAAGGCCTTAAAGTCCACGTTATTCTGCTTGTGGATAGTTCTTTTGGTTGTTTTTGCGGGTCAAGTTGAAATCTTTCCCGTGCCTGACCCTAGTTGAACCACATTATGTATAACATGTTTACATCTAAACTAGCATACTCACCTCAATCAATTCTTCTCTACTGGCAAACTCTGTGATTATTTCATTCTTGAAACTTGTGCAGTTTGTTACGGAAATGTAAAGATTACCGTTCGCTAGTTCGTGTGCATTTTTCGGTAAATGCTCTTCGAGTTGATCGTGTAGAATCTCCGAGAGTTTGAAGCTTGGACTAAATACACCCAAAAGTTTCTTTCTAGTACCTTCAATCATACTTTGAGCCACTGTCATTCCAATCTGAGGATATATAATAAATATTAGTTGACAGTTAGTGAAATAATTAATGAAATCAATTTTGTGGTTAAAGCCTGGGGGAAAAAAAAAACCCAACCATCAATTATGCTTCTATGACAGATCTTTATGAAAAAAAATATCTCCCAAACAGCTAAGAAAAGTCCCTCTCTGTTTGAGAGATATCCTAGCTTAAAGCCGTTTCTCAGAGAGGTCATTTTGTAATCTTTGATGTAGCACTGCCACTAAGATCTGGAACCTTTTAAATTCTCTTTGTTTTTCTTTTCATATTTTTAAGGTAGAATCTTAAACAGTGTTGATACTGAAACTAACGTCATCATTAGGTCCTGCAAAGGGCTTTAATATAAAATTCAGCATTTAAAACTCCATCTCCATTAACAGCTAGAATATATAATATTGTAATGAATAAAGAATACAAAAATGTGGCTCAATGATGATAAACTTGGACTTTATCAAGTCTTTAGACTTGATCAAGTCTCCAACCTTGTGTGTATTTAAGGAACATTAAATCTGTGTTACCTCTCAATGGAATAAGATGTTTCTTAACTGTTTGGTGAAGTTATTCATGTCAATTATGTCTATCACATAGATCAATAATGCACGACCAAATAGGGAAAAATATCAACAGATTAATTGTCGTCCATATGATTTTGGCCATAATTTAATGGAATACAAAATAAGTGTACATTTAATCTTAAAACATTGTAAACTTTTATTTTCATTATCTTAATAACTTACCCATGGATTATCTGGGTAGCAGGTTATGAGGGCCGCAGATATTGCACCAGCACTAGCTCCACCCCATCTCCTTATCTTATTGAATATGCTGCCACCATTTCTCTTTAATACCTCATATACGCCTAGATAGTAAGTGCCTAAAAAGCCGCAACCTGCCAATGTCATGTTTATTTCTGAGACCTCTGTAAGTTTTTCAAATGTTCCTTGGCATCGCAGACAGTGGTCGTATGTGTCGTTCAAGACCATTGGGTTATGATCTGCCATGCAAACATGTTTCCCTCTTTTAACAACCTCTCTTTCTGATGAGGAGGGATGAAGCGCAGCAGAATCAGATGATGGTGACACAATAAAGTCCTCTCTGTGGCCAGGTAAATGTTTGTCATTGTTTCTCTAGTGAAAGATAAGAGTTGAATAATCTAGTTTTTATATTGGCATAACATATCAAATTAAGTCTAGGCAGTAGTTTATACTTCCAAAATTGAATGTAATTACAAACACATAAGTTTCTCAAGCAAACATTTCCTAAAGCAAGTCATTCAACTTCATTTCTGAAAAGCCAAATTCTTTTTCTTACTACATTAACTCAATTTACTTGTAGTACAAAAAGTATGCCTTCTCAATGAAATATGTGAAAATAGTTGGAAATTTGCCTTTGTTACATGTTAATGACAATAAGAACTTACCACACCCCAACCTCTATATCCCCAACCTCCTCTTTATTGGAAACTGCAAAGTAGATATAGGCTAGATTCTACTATTTCTGTCCTAGTTCTTTATATGCCGATGAAAAGTAAAACTTTTTTATTGGTTTTAATCAACCTTTGAATCAACCTTTGAGACATAAATGCACAAAACTAACAGCAAATTTAGTGCAAAGTAATTCACAAGGCACAAGTTGCTTATTAAAATACGCTAATATCATTAGTTCTCATACTTATAGAGACACTTCACATAAATAATGTGTGGCTTGCTGTGCCTAGACATACTGTATAGTGTATCATACAACACGTGCATACTGATAAATGAAATATCATGTATAAATATGTTGAAAGATATAACATATAGTCACACAGTTAACACTAACAAAACATAATTGCCTTGAACAAAAATCAATCAAACAGTGTCCATAACAAAAGGAGAAAAATGATTTGAGGTACGTATTATAAGGCACCCACCTTCTGTAATAAGCCAGATTCTCTTCTGTTAGTACCCTCATATAAAAGCCTAACTTTTAAGTTGATAGGAAAACCATAGCTAGCGTTGAGTACTACAATTCTACTTCTTTTTCTGGTACAGTATTTTCCTAAACAGAGATCAATCCACTTATTTTGCTGCCCAGTTATTGTTGTAACACTTCGACTAGTCTGAGTCAATGCTTTCCTGCAAAGGTTTTTCAACAACAAATTCATTCTGACAGTTTCTTGAAAGCTGGTACAAACATGATGATGATTTCCGCAATGCAGCTTCGTCAAAACTCAAATGCAATAACTTGTAGTTGTAGAGCACTGTCAAATCAACAATACTTAGCCTAGCACAGTAATATCATGCTGTATTTATTACAGGGCTTAGTTTCACGATGAAAAGACATCATGTAAGTTTGACTTGAAATTATGTCTTAATTTAAAACACTCATGGTTAATCTTTACTTTCTTTCACTTAGGCAACATAACCAGCAAACGAATAAGAAGTCTCCCAGACTTTAGACTACCCTTATCAAGATCGATCGAAAGTGTGAAGTCGCCCAAAAATATGTTTAGTCAACTCAAAACAATACTAGGTTAGTGTATGCGTCGTGCGTGCAAGTTGCGTTATCAGACGACATGGACTGAGATATTGCGTAATCGACTTATTTCAGCATGTAACAAGTGTTTGTTTACATCATCAGTAACAGAGTATTAAGTTGGGTAATTATGCAAATCTGGTACACAGAGTTATGCACGTCAGAGGAGTGGCAATAGGCGATTCAGATGATTCAATGGACCAGGGCCTCTTATGTCCAAGGGCCCCAATGGTTTGTTCTGACAGTTCTTGACAACTACCACTCATGTTTTTGCTTGATTATTGCAAAAAAGTCAACTGACATGCATATGTATAGTCTGTGTTATTTGATTAACAACTGTTTTTTCTCTCTCTCTATAGTTGAAAAGCACATTTATTGCTCACTGCATTCACATGTTTTTTATGCATGTGCAGTAAACAGGGCATCTGACCTGCTTCGTCGTTGTTACGTAAATTTAATGCACAATAGTCTGAGTTCGTAGTGATGGGAAATTATTTAAATCGAAACCAAGCCTTTTCAGTGTCGGTAATGCATACACAATTAACAATGATACAAAAATTAGTACACTGGTTTTTTATTTTCTTTTTATTTCATGTTCTATGAAAAAAAAATATTATGGCAAATTATAAAACAAACTATTACCTATTATTTTGTGTAAATGGTTTTTACCTTGGAATATGTTACTTATGTAACTCAATAAGCAGTGTTTGTTACTCGAGTCCGATCTCGATCGGACTCGGTTAGTATAGAAACCATAAATCGGATTCGAACTTGGATGTAGAGGACATGGACTTGGGATCGAACTCGGACAATAAGAACGCATAGTAGAACTCGTAGTAGACAGGGCCGGATTTAGCTTGTGGGGGCCCGGGGCCAGAAAAGTTGGGGGCCCTTTCACGATGAGACAAACTATCTAAGCGGAGCGCTATCATACCTAATTGGCGCGTAGCGTGCACGAAAAGTTTGGCAGAAAGTGCTTCCCAGATCGCTGGTAGGCCTTGCAAGTTGCAGTTAAACATTTTCAATTTTGAAATCTCATGTTCTGGAAATTGACTATTGTCACAATTAATATGTAAATTTTTTGTTTTTTTGTTTTACGTTGTTTTTCTAATGCCACTACAGGAATAAATATTCCGTTTTCCGTATAGGAATCACATGATCGGTAATTGATAGCTAGAACGTCATCCAAATATCTACAAGGATGCCAATTTGTTTGGTGCAGAACCGACAGAATTTACATTTGTAAACATTGAATTTATGGGTTTTTGTTGTCACGTGTGTGATAAGTTACGCAAATGCCGTAGAATAAAGAACATGCATCATTAAAGGCCCCATGTATTTATGGAAAGACAACTTTTATTCAGTGTGGAGTTTCGAACAAAGGTCCGTATTTTTACATGTTGACCATCGACGGGACGGACGGAAAGGCATCTTATGCCTCCATCTTTTTGGACACCCAAATGTGGGGGCCCCTAATTGTAGAGGGCCCGGGCCCACATGGGCCCCGCCGAAAATCCGGCACTGGTAGTAGAGAAACAAGTACCGGTACTACAAAGGACTCGAACTTGGACTCGGATAATAAGGACTTAATTTGGAAGTGCTGGACTCGACTACAACACTGGTAACAGTATACCTGTGTAACGTTGTTGTGTACGGTATGCGTGATCAGCTGACTTTTGAGTGGTAAAATAGTGAATATGGTATGGAAAAA